>JAAKBH010001066.1:0-56589 GCA_019776075.1 Amaranthus palmeri
TATATATATATATATATATATATATATTATATATATATATATATATATATATATATATATATATATATATATATATATATATATATATATATATATATAAATATATTTATTTATATATATATATATATATATATATAATATATATATATAATATTTATTATATAAATAATAATATATATATATAATATATATATATATATATATAATAATTTATATATATATATATATATATTATATATCTATATATATATATATATATATATATATATATATATATATATATATATATATATATATATATATATATATATATATATATATATATATATATATAATATATATATATATATATATATATATAATTTCACAGGAAAGATTTATAAATATATGAATAACTAATAAAAATAATAATAGTAAGACAATAATAATAAATAACTATTAAATATAGAATACACTGGTGTTTTAAGGTGCAACGCATCGAGATTCGTATCAATGTCGTGTTTTGTAAGAGTGACACCAAAAAAATTAAAATAAATAATAAAAAAATTAATTATTATATTAATAATAATAATAATAATAATAATAATAATAATAATAATAATAATAATAATAATAATAATAATAATAATAATAATAATAATAATAATAATAATAATGCTATTGATGATGTGGCTAACCGTAAAAAGAGGTCAAGAATTATTTTGTCAACAGATTCTCACAAGAGCAGGTACCCATTAATTATTTTGTTTTGGATAACCCCCTGAGAATTCCAGTTGAGCAAGCAATATTACTTGAGTCGATTCCTTCAAGATAGGAAGTTTAGAATGCGATGTGGGCTTGTCGTATACTGATAAGGCCTTAGGTTTTTTTTTCTGAAGTTCATTAGTGAAATGTGGGATGTGTTATAGGATGAGATCTATGAGTTTGTTCTGGAATTCCTTGAGTCAGGAAACCGGACTAGCAAAATTAATGTAACTTGGGTTATTTTGATCCCAAAGATTAAGAGTGCTCGCTGCATTGAAGATTATTGGCCAATTTGTATGGTGAGTGCTTTATATAAAATTATCTCTAAACTTTTCTCTTTTTGACTTAGAGAGGTGATTGCTTCTCTTATTGATGAATCCCAAAGTGCTTTTGTTATAAACAGAAAGATTCTAGATGAAGTTCTGGTTGTTAATGAATCTTCAAAATGGTTAAGATCGCTAAGGATAAAGTTAGCTTAAAGCACCTTCAATTTGCAGATAAAATGTTCATTTTTGTTCCAAGACGATCTGATGTGATGTATTACCTGTGATGTTTAGTTTGAATTTAGACTATGTAAATCAAGCATCATAACATGGAATTCTGATGATCATGTATGGGCTTGTGAGCTTGCAAGAATGAATAGTTGCCTTCACGCCAAATGTCCGATCACTTATCTTGGAATCCCTATTGGTGATAATATGAACAGGTGTGCAGTGTGCTGCTTTGAAACCTGTGTTGGTGAAAATCCACAACAAACTATCCTCTTGAAAAGTAAAAACCCTTTCAAGAGTAGGTAAACTTACTTTGATCAAAAGTGTTCTCAATAGCCTTCGTATCTACAATATGAGTATGTTTAAAATGTCGAAGTGTATTGCTCTGATAACTGTGAAGCTGCAAAGAAGATTCTTTTGGGGTGATTCGGTAGGGGTTAAAATGTCTGCTCCAACTGTAAAGTGGTCTTCGATTGAACTTCAAAAGGATTTGGATGGTCTAGGTGTGGGTAATATATGTAGAAGAATCGGACCATGTTATTTAAGTGGTACGGTGGTGGAGATTCTCGGTGGTTGACGACTCATTATGAAAACGAATCTTATTATCTGTCTTCCAAATCAAGGGATTAAAAGCTTCTTTAGATGCTTTTAGTAATTTTAAAGATGATATGTGGTCACGTACAATTGATGATTAATGATGTGGACACCTCCAAAATCAGATCAATAGTTGAAGACGACATGCAATTGAGCTTGGTAAACAGTAAATCCATCAGGTTTTGGCATGGTTTTTGGTGTGATGTTGGCCCTTTAAGAACTACTTTCCCTAGACTGTTTGCAATCTCGTTATAGAAGAATCTTTTTATTTGTCAAATGGGATAATGGTATGAAGGGGTTTGGTTGTGGATCTTCAATTGGTGAAGATGTCTTTATGATTGGGAAAATCAAGAACATCAAGAGTTGAAAACTATTTTTGAACAAAAATGCCCCAAATGGAAGCTATCTATGGTTTAAAGTGGAAGTGGTTTAAGAATGGCAATATCCCAATTAAAAATATCATCAAAAAATGTTATGCATCCTTTGTTCCTATCCTTCCCAATAAAGTCATCAATTCTATCTGGAAAAACTCAGTCCCTCCTAGAGCTCAATTAATCCTTTGGATGGCAAACCTAAAAAAGTTTAACACTTGTGATTTTCTAGTTGAAAAGGAAATCATTGATGTGCATCAGGCGATTTTCCCCTTCTGTAGAGTGGAGCTGGAACGAATTCTCATATTCTTTTCTCATGCCAATTTTCTTGGAGTATTTGGATGGGGAATTGTAGGTGTCCTTTAGATCCGTTGTGGTGATTTCATTCTAGCAGGGAATGATCTATTAACAAATAGGAAAAGGGTTAAACTGTGGACTCTAATACTTGACTATGTTATATGGCCTCTGGTATGAAAGGAATAAAGCAAAGTTTGAGGGGTATGTGCCTGATCTTCAGAATTTGCTATACACATTAAAAATTAGAGTTGGAGTGTGGGCAAAGGAAATGCTGGGATATAAAGATAGTTCCTCCCTTGAGTTTGTGCATAATATTGATGGGATCCTTAAATAAGGGTTATGGAGCACTGAAGGTGGTTGAGTGTTTTGATGGTTAGTAACACTTCTTTTCTTTGATGCTTTTACTTCATGGTTATAACTAGGGGTGTTCAATGGGCCAGGCACCCATTTTGAGCCCTTATCCGGCCCGTTTTTAGAAGGGCTTTGTAAGGGCCGGGTCGAAAATGGGCCGGGTCGGAAACGGGCTTTACTTTATGTAAAATGAAGCGGGCTATAAAAGGGCTCAATAAGGGCCGAAAACAGGCCTTTGTAAATAACATAATTAATGTATAATTTAAATATTATAAATGACAATGTCAATGAAATTATTAATATTTTATTAATTTTTTATTATAAATGATAATTTAATTGTTATAAATTGAAAAATGGGGATTAAAAATATTTTTAGTAGTAAAAATGGGCCGGATTGGGCCGGACCGGGCTTTCAAAGCCTGGCCCATTTAAAGCCCATATTAATTTCAAAGGGCCCTTATCCGGCCCGACCCATATTTACTTAAGCCCGGCCCGTCCCTTATCCGGCCCATTGAACACCCCTAGTTATAACCATGGATTTTTGTTTTTTTTTGTGTTGATTTACTATTTTGTTAGTACAGGTTTATGTGGTTTTTTGTTTTGCTCTTGGAGGAAAATTGTATTAAGGAGATTGTATGTATTATGGTTAGAATTTCTGGTGTGTAAGGTGTTGTGATAAGATATTGTGGCGTGAGGTGCTAGAAATTAAAACTATTGGCTTTGTATGCATAGCCCGCTCCTATGCCTTATTTGAAGTTATTTACCAAAAGATGATCTCTCACAAGAACCGCTAAAAAAATAGTAAATTACTGGTTGTGCCTTTGTTGAAGTTAATGCTTGGAATTGACAATTTCATTATTGAAATTGACATTATATATCTTGGAACGAGCAATTTAAGGTTTGGTTCTAGAAGATTTAAAAGAACTTATTGGTCTATGTTGCTAGAGATCCCTGCTATGCTATCGTTACACTAGGAGAGTAGTTGTTCTTCCAAACACCCTATTTAATACTACTATAGGGCATTCCAAACTAATCCAAGGGTCTTATGGGATCAAGTACTAACAAAGAGTCATTCCTTAATTCTTCCTTCTATATCACATTACAACCAATTGTTACCCTTGACAACTTATCCTCGTATAATTTTATCCATAAATTACATTGTATTCTTACATTGATTATATTTTATCACATAAATAATTTCATGCCTAACAAACGTGACTTCAGTTAACAAGGTCGTCATTAGGCTAGAATAAGAAAGGCCTAAGCCTAGGGCCCGCCAAAAAATTAGATAAAAATTGCCTTCACATGTATCAAACTTGAGACCTTGATAATTATGTACTTAACCACTAAGCTAAGATGATATTAATGATCATGAGTTAGCTTGTTATTTTTTGATGCATTACTTTTGCTTTTATTTGATCGCTTTTATGTATCTTTGTTTTGAGCAAATAAAATTTATGGATGTTAAACTTTGATTTTTAATTTTTATATGATATATAAATTTCTATTATGAATTTTTATGTAGTCGTTTTAGGGTGGTAATAGCCTAATAAAATAATAAATTGATAGCTAGTGAATTTTTATAAGATTGTATTGGTGTGTAATATTTTTTTTCCATATTATAAATTTTTTTATTAATCTATATTACATATTTATTATAATTAGGGTCAATAATATAGTTTTCGACCCGTGCCTCTGAAATCTCAAGGTTACCCTGTTAGTTAAATAGACATATTTAGATTGATTCTTGTCCACAAAATAAATTTCTTTTAGCATTAACAAATTTCACAATTTATATTTTAGAAGAAAAAAATAACAATACCTCTTCAGCAAGAGTAGTTCTAATAACTCCGGGAGCAACAGAGTTAACTCTAATATTGTCCTTTGCCCATTCACATGCCAAGTTTTTTGCCAGCTGATTCATAGCTCCTACAAAAAGAGTTGAAATAATAATTTTGTCTTTCTCCTTGCTAATTTACTTGTCTCATTTTTTCAATATTAAAATTTAATAAATGTATTCTCATTATGAATCTTTCAAGTTTAAAACATATTTTTTGACAAAAATATTCTCATTTACTTAATGCATTTTAGTAAACAAATAACATACATACATGTATATATATATGATTAATGGTGTTAGTCTCTTATTAAAATGCTTTTTTCTTTAAAGTTAATCATATCAACCTTTTTTTGATTGCAAAATAAATATTATTTTTCTAAATTGATAATTACTTTCAATAGAAAGTTATCCCTCATTATCATTATTTTTGATGTCAGCATGCATATTTTTAATGGGAAGAACATAAACGAAATTAACTATGGTTGGAAGTGGAGTTTAATTAATAACTAATAAATTAACCTTTAGCAGCCCCATAAACAGAAACAACTTTAAATGCCATGAAACTAGCAATGGAAGAAATAAAGACGATGTTGCCTGCTCCGGAAGATCTTAGGAGTGGATGTGCAAGTTGCGACAAATGGTATGCTGATTCAAAATTGATTGCCATTATTTCTGAGAAATGCTCTGATGTGCAATCCACAGTACTTGTGGATGTAGAGTAGCCTGCGTTGTTCACCTGGGATCACCCCGATGTCATCTTAGGAGTAGCTTTTGTACAAAATGAAAATTTTCTAAAATGGATACTGCTTTTGAGTGGAATGGAAAAACAAAGTCTCAACAATAGCCTAGAATAATCTACTTATTAATGACTTTACTACAATAATTCAAACTTTAAATTAACCATGAATATTCCAAATTTTTGAGTCACTTATCTAAAAATATTGTTGCCCAAAAGGGGACTTGTTTTTACTGATAATTGAAAAAAAAAATATTAAAAATATTAAAATTTAAAAGTTGAAATTAAAAATTAATCTTATTTGATTTCTCTATATAATTTTTATTTTTTTTACTTTTTTAATTCTTTAATTTTTTATTTAGTTTTTTAAGTTTTGTATGCTAAAATAACTTGTTGTGTAGGTAACAAGTTACATTGGTTCCTTTTTAAGAATCACTCTTTATAGTTGGAATTATTCATGTTTAATAAAAAAATTGTGATTAGTGTAGGGAAAATAATAAAATATTGGATTATTTTGGATAATCTTTCCTTATATACTTCTCTTGCTATAAAACTCAATGGCACAATATTTATGAAAAGAGAATCTAATTTTAAATAACTATTTTATCATTCAATTAAATATTAGGAAAATTTGTTCAAAATAATAATCTCAACTATTCTCATAATTTGTTGAAAACATACCCATCTCCCTTTTAACTAGCTGCAACAAGTAACTTTTCCACTTTTTTTTATTTCTTTTTTGATTAATGGATGAAGGGGAAGGATTAATTTGAACAGTTAAATAAAACAAAGAAAAAAAAGTGGAAAAGTTACCTGTTCCAGCTGGTAACAAGGGTGTGGGTATGTTTTTAACAAATGATGAGGATAGTTGGGATTATTAAAAAATAATTAATAGTTGGGATTATTTTTGGCCAACGGATAATAGTTGAGATTATTCTGAGCAAATTTTTCTAAATATTATACTTTCACTATTCTAGTCAACATAGAATGTCTAAAATACCATTGGTCAAAGGTTCAAAAGTCAACATTATAGTCAAGGTCAAGGACATAAGTCCATCGCAATTCATTAACTCGCAACATTCTCTCACTTCCATCTACTCATGTCACATCCTGTGATAATTGTCCGCCACATATTGTAACCACCACCCACCATATCACATCCATGGCCATGTTCTCTATTAGGGAGCCCCATTGAGATAACCAACCAATAGTTGTCCACCATGGCAGATTCATTTTATACATACATCGTTCTTCTAAAAAAATCATAATACACAATTTTCACTCTCATACTGGTACTCTGCTATTATCCTATGCTTATCACTTACATTCACCTTTTTCGATCTAACTTAAGTATCGAAGACGATTTTCGGGACATCATCCCCCGATTTATTCTTTCTTTGTGGTTTTGGTACACCATATGTCGCCATCAAATCATTTGACTTCCCTTGATTTGAAATTATTTCTTACTTAAAGTCCTCTTTAATGACAAATTCAATCGTTTCATGTAGAAACAATTTGGCACCATCTATAGGGACAAAATAAAGCCAAGTCTTCTTCCTTGTCCAAGTCTTTATAAGTAGGACCCCTATTGGCCCAACCTGGGGGGTTGGGGCCAAAATAAGCCAAGTCTTGATCCTTGTCCAAGTCTTCTATTAGCTGGATCCCCTATTGGTCGAACTTTGAAGGTTGGAGCCAAAATGGAACCAAGTCTAGAATCCTAAACCGAGTCTTCAATAAGCCGGACCCCATATTGGTCCATCTTGGAGGGTTGTTGGGGCCTATATCAAGCCAAGTCTTGATTCACGTCCGAGACTTCCATAAATCGGACTCACCTTGGCTCAAACTGAGGGTTTGGGGATAAGATCACTCCAAGTCAAGAACAAGATCCGAGACTTCTAAATGTCGAACCCTCATTGACCCAACCTAAAAGGCAAAGTCCAAAATCAAACCTAAAGGTTATCTTATGTCCGAGACTTACATATGTCAGTCCCTTATCATGACCCTTAAGAAATATATCATTAAAAGCCACATTGATAAAATCCGAGACATGTGATCTCAATACTCCGACACATCAGATCTCAATTATTCGAGTTATTGATCTCCAAAATCTGGGACATCTTATCTCAAAAAATTCGGAAACATTGTATCCAAGATATCCTATAACTGAGACATCCGATATCCCAGAAATTGGACTAAAAACATCAGAGACATTGAAAATCCAAAACATTTTCACTAAATAACCTAATCATTCCTTCTGCATATAGACCAAGATCATTTTCTGTAATTGGTCGTCCTTTCTTCTTTGGGATCAAATATCCCATCTACATGGAAGGTCTAAAATACCTTGGTCAATCAAAAGTCAACATCACAATCAAGGTTAAGGTTAATGTCATAAGTTCACCTTAATTCATTCACTCGCAGTAAATTGTCGGTTTCCTCTACTCATGTCACTTCCTGCAATAACCGTCCACCACATATTATAATCGCCTCCCACGTACCATGTCACTTTCATTGCCAAGTTCTCCATTTGGCAGCCTCTATTGAGATAACCAACCATCAGTTTTAACCACCATTACAGAGTCCTTATATATACGTCCTTCTTCTACTAAAATCAGGCTACACAATTTTTAATCTCATACAGATATGCTACCAAATTTTTATCCTACGTTTATCCTTTACATTCACCTTTCTCGGTCTGACGTAAGCATCGAGGAGGCTTTTTGGGACATTAGCAATCGGCTTAGTCTTTCTTTGTGGTTGCAGGTACACCATCTGTCGTCGTCATATCATCTAACTTTCCTTAATTTGAAGGTACTTTTAACTCAAAGTCCTCTTTACACTTTCGACCATTTCTTAATAGAAACAAGTTTCAAAGCAAATCAAAATCCTAATTAAAACCCAGATCTTGATTTTAGAATATGTGTTTGTCATTGATCAAAGCAAAGCAAATCAAAACCTAGATGTCGATTTTGTTCAAATACATAAAATGGGTTTCAAAAATCAAACAACCAAAGTAAAACCCAGATGGATTTCATAAGATGAGAGAGAGAGAGAGAGAGATGGACAACTAATTGCGAATTATGCATGGTATGAGTAAGAGGGGTGGGTAAATGTGGGTATAAGGGGGGAATAATTGGATGACGATTGATAACAGCAAAAGATGGGTTGATTTTTTGAAGACGATGGGGTTATAAAGGGGTATTTTAGGGTTAACAAGTGAGGTTGTAGATAAAAAGACTCAAAAGAAAATGAACAGTGCAGATTGTAGGACGCAATATAGAGGGAGAGATGGATTTATTTTGGAGGAAGTTACTAATTTTAATTGGTAGAGTAAAATTAGTTAGGAAATAGAAATAAATATAGAGTGATTTGTTTAGAATAGATAAAGATTAAATAATGGTAAATATAAAATTTAATGAGCTAGGTATAAAGTAGAATAAAAATAAAGGTAAAGTAGACATTTATATGGTTATAACTTGCTAAAAATAGAAACATAGCAAGTAATAATAAATAATAATGTATGTAATATGGAATGGAAGAAGTATATATTTTAATGCTTAGTATATGTTTTTAATGCTTAATACTCCCTCCAAAACAATTTAGTTGTCCCATTTACTTGGGCACACTTGTTGCACTACAACAAATTTATGTTTTTGCGACATTGGATTTAATGGCATTAAAAAAATGACACTAATTCATATTTTTAATGTAGTAATTATTTGGTTTTTATTTAATGTTTCACTATAAAGTGATTTAGCGACATTTTATTTGATCCTTAGTGGCATATTTAATTGTTACTATAGTCTATTGTGGCTTTATAAGAAATGTCACTAGATCCTATGTCACAAAAAACTTTTGCGTGATTTTTTAATATGCTATTATAAAGGGTCTAATAAATGTCACTAAATTCTCTATATATACCATTAGCCATTTGAAATAGCGACATTTAAATTAAATGTCGCTAAATATATCCCACTAAAAGCAAATTATATTGTAGTGTCGATGTAACATTTTGACTCTTAAATTCTCTAATTATGGTTAAATAAAAATAAAAAAAAAGTTGGTAAGAATAATCCTTGCATTGAGACAAATCAAACAAGATCTCACATGACCATGTTTTAACTCATGGATTAAGAATAAAATACAAATTAAACGGGATAATTAATGAATACTATGAAAACACAAATGGAACAACTAAATTGGTTCGGAGGGAGTATTTTTTATTTTCTCTTAAAAATAAACATAAATTTATGTGTTACCTTTGAGTAGGTATGTACACAAATTCTTACTTGAGACCGTCTTTTGTAAAGACGCATCTCAAAAGCCCAGTCTAATTCTAAATATATATTGTTACAAAAGACGGATATGTACTATTCAACACCGACCACCATACCCAAAAAAAAATAACTGGTACTCTTTAATGACATGGGCCATGATCATAGTTCTATGAAATTAAAAATAGGAAAATTTGCCAAGAATAATCCCAACTATCACCCATTGGCCAGAAATAATCCCAACTATTGATTATTTTTTAATAATCCTAACTATTGATAACGTTTGCTAAAAACATTCCCATTTGGTTTTCAACCGGCTGTATCAGGTAAAATTATTTTTACCTAATTTGATGAAGGAAACTTAAAAAAAGGTAATAAATTACTTAACTAAACTTGCTACAGCCGGTTGAAAAACAAATGAGACTGTTTTCAGCAAACTTCATCAATAGTTAGGATTATTTAAAAATAATTAATAGCTGGGATTATTTCTGGCCAACAGGTGATAGTTGGGATTATTCTTGGCAAATATTCCTTAAAAATAAAATGAATTAAAAAAGTTAAAATCTTACTAATATGTCTAACTTTCCATGAAAGAGAGAAGTTATAGTTTGAATTAAAGAGTGTCTTTGGGGCGGAGAACAAACATCACATACTGAGCCAGTTACAGTAAAACCTTTAGCCTTCCAGTCTAACAAGCACGCATCAATGTCTGATTTTGTCCGAGAACATATATGCACAATTGCTCCTAGTCCCACCAGCTCCTCTACAATAGCATGCCTGCATATTTTTTACATTTTTTTTAATTTTTTTAAGGGACCATATTATTTACATAAGTATTACGAAATTATGCAATCTTTAAAATATGTAAATAATAATTAACAAATAATTAAATTAAGGAATTACTACGTTGCCATACAAATATATTAAGTGTGAGAATATTTCCAATTTTTCAAAAAGTGATTTGAATTTGCTCCAATGCTAATAAAAACATTTGCTTTTTTATTTTTATTAATTTTTTTTTTTTGTAAATTTGGGAAGAAATACCAAAGACTCTTATGCGAGATTGAATAATCAACTCTAAAGATTACATAATTTTGATATCGCATTTTTATAGTCAACCTCTATAATTACACTGATTATAATAAATTAACGCATTAATTGTGAATTACAATCTTGATGTTTAGTGGTTTTGCAAATTACTTTAATACTCCTATTTTTTTTCTCAAATTACAACCACCTTGTTACAATTTTGACTAGTAATCAGGTGTTGTATGTGTTGCAACAAAGAATGAATAAAATGAATTTTGAGAAGGAGAACAATTTGGAGGTGGAAGAGTAATTTAAGCTCTTTGATGTGCAACAATAGAGGTGAAGAGATAATGGGTAAATGATTGAGAAATAAGGAATAAAATAAAGAAAAAAATAAATTAAAGCTTACTAAAAAAAGATAAAACAAAAAAATAGAAAGTCAAATGTAAACTGGCTAGTCAACCGGTCAATCTGTATGGAACTAGTCATTTGGCTTGAATAGTGGTCAAAATTGAAACATGATAACTGTAATTGGCAAAAAAAGGTCAAGATTATAATTTGCAAAACCACTAAACATCAAGATTGTAGTTTACAATTAACTCTATATTAAAATACTATGTAAGACATTCGGACATATTTTTAATTTAAAGGGGTGTCTGCATTATGTTTGGTAGACTTTTTAAGCTCAAGTAAAGTATTCCCTTGACGCATATTAGTTACTTATGTTTGGTTTGAAATTCGATTAATTATATTCCTTTCACAAGGGTATTAGATTCCTCTAAATGTTTACTACATGATTCTCAAGAATAATTAATTCCCTTTTCTTGTTTTCTCTCTTTTTTCTCATTCATCATACCCAATAATATGTTAATAATAATTACACATAAAGTACCCATTTCTCTTTTAGCATTGTTTTCTACCTCTCCATTTCTTTTTGTTTGTCTACTTTACTTTTTCACGTATTTTATTTCAAATTCTAAGCCTCGATATCTCATAGTACTCACAAGAAGAATCTAACAAGATTCCACATAAATATATTATGTCTTTAACGAATACTTCGAAAATAAAATTTAAAATTCTCACTCAAAAAGTTAAAAAACTTAAAGTGGAACAAATTTAAATTTCATTTGTCATCTCGAACAACTCTATGTATTTTCCTGGTAGCGCAAATATTTTTTCGTTTTTTAATTTAAAAGTAGGCCAGAACAATCCTACAAATAATACGAACATAATTATACACAAACCCCTGTAAGAAGGGTGCAACAAAAGCCTCAATCTCTAGATTAACTTATAATTTATTCACAAATTTTTACTTCTCAAGAAAACACTTGTTATTTATTTGAAAAACATTTAAAGGAGATGGAAAAATTATGTATGAACAAGAAACTAACATATAACCTTACCCAATGCCTTTGGTAGCTCCAGTGACAAGAGCAGTCTTTCCTTGAAGTGACCAACGCTTATCATTTGCTATAACCTCCGCCATACTCTCCAATATCTTGATTTTAACTCCTTTCAACGGATGAATTTTATTACAAAAATCTAATTATTCAACTTGTGATTCAACATTTACTTATATATTAGTACTATACGTTTTAGTTTATTTAAGGTGTATTTTTGTTGATTTTTTTTTTTTTTTTGGTATGGGATATTGCATGGCTGTGGATATCTAATTTCTTATGACCATAATACTTAAGTGAACTATATTTTATGCGGACATTGCATGGATGAAATTGAGCTATATATATATATGACAATATATTAGGATATTTATGATTATACCTTAAAATACACGCATGGCCCAAGGAAGGTTCTGAGCATGCTTAACATGTTTCACCACATAGGGCCACGAAAAATTATAGGTCTCAATATTGAATTACTTAGTACATATATAAGGTGTTTAAAAATACAAAATTGTTAGACAAATATCATAACTTTTAAAATTGCAAAGAGTTTTCATAAAATTTGTTAATTGTTACTCTGCCACGGCCACATACAAATGAAGAACCAACAAGCTTTTATAAATACAATATTTATATATACTAGTTGTGGGGCCGCGTGCTACACACGCGGTCCCCCAAGTTATACTATCGAATTTCAAAATGCTATTTTATACACTTATATTTACAACAATCCGAATGAAAATATAATAATGTCAATGTGTTGTAAATGTGTAAAAGACGTAAGGGCTAAAAATGTATAGATTATATTAGGCAACAACATCAAAGTAAGACATTAAAACATATTGATGATTTTTATATGTTCATCTATCACACATGAAAACTTATTAAACAATGACTGAGATTGCTCCATGCATTTCCTCCTTCTGCTCATAATTCTTCATTGCTTTTCCTTACCGTTTAGCTATCCTTTTTTTTGGTTGAAAGTTAAGTTTTAATATTAATAGGATAACTTTCCTTTTTTCATCAAACAATCAACTTTAAAAGTTTACAACTCATCAAATTGGAGCGAGTGGCCATCACTGTAACTAAAATTCAAAAATTTGATACACACATTTTTACCAATTTTTGAAGAGAACCCTAAAATCAACAAGACCCACAAAACAAAACCATCTATTGAACCATAAATTTGGTACATGAAAAAATAGAGGTAAAACCTTACAATGAGATGGAAGATGACAACTTCCTTCCACAACTAAAAAATGAACAAACCTTACACATCATCGTTATAAAGATCATCGCCATCCTCTTCCTCTTTAACATCCAATGAAAAACAAAAAAAAAACCTACAAATTTCTTCTTGGAAAGGACGCGACCAAGGTGAAGATCATCCATAATCTAAATTCCAAACATAGTAAGCATTTAAGCATAAATAATGAAACAAAAGCATAAATAATGAAACAAAGAGGATGTTGGCTATGATGCATCAAAAACATCATCCAATTTCAATAGAAATTTACACAAATTCATCCAAAAACTAAAAATTATCTCAATTTTATGCCTAACATTTCGTTCCATGCATCCATAACTTTCATAACACCTTTAATTTCACAACCCTAAAACATTAGTTCTTAATAAAAATCTTGAAAATTTGAAATTAGAGAAACAAGAAATACATAATCCAAAAACCAAACGACAATCCAAAAAGAAACCCTCAATTTTCATTCAAAAGTAAACAAAAACAAATTGTACCCTAAAATCAACTCACAGAATAAAACTTACATGTGGAAAGGTAAACGAAAAACCCTAAACTTTTTCAGTCAAAAACCAAATGTAAAAGAAAACCGTACAACCCTAAATTCACTTTACAATAAAGCTTAAACATTATCGGCCAAGAGCATAAATGAAAGACACCATACCAAACATAGTAAGCATCAAAGCATAGATAATGAAACAAAAGAGAAATAGGAGATGAATATATCTTACCATTCACCAATAACCTTGCCATCAATGGTTTGTTCCAAATATGATTATTGATTAAATTCCAAGCATATTTGTGACCCCCAATATGAGATCAAGAATTCTCGAACACCTGATCATTCCGAGCAAAATAATTACAATGTCAAAACTAAAAAGCACTAAGAACAGAAAATGTTTCAAAGAAATCAAACATTAAATTTATCAAGCAACTAATATGATGTATTTCCAGTCAATTCACATGCCCACAAAACTTGACTAAGATATCAACATTCAACAATGTAAAACTAAACAATAATAGTAAATACTATAAAATTGTGATCATGACATGATGAAATATCAAAAAATGAGCAAAAATACAGAAGCCACAAGGCTTCTCTTTGTCAAATCCAAATCTCACTAAGAATACTCCAAACTTAGGCAAGAATAATGGGTATACCGTGTTTTGATTTGATAGTGTTCACCATATTAAACGATAGTCAAGAATTTTCCACATCTATTAACCAAGAAACAATTGTACGAAGCAACAATAAAGAAGCTTTGATTGATAATATTCACCATCTTAACCGAAAGAATAACAATCAGCTTTGATCCTAAATAACATATCTCCAGCTCATACTTTAAAGACCTAGGGATTTAACCTCAGCCAAATCTGGTTTTCTTTACAAAAACCACCTGAACCCCATGCTTGGGCACATACCCCATGTTTGCAGCTGGTATGTAAGTCTAAATCTAAGAGGTGGATTGTTTTCCATTCTCTTTAGCTCAACATGAGGTTCACAGATATCAAAATGTTGAATTGTAGCTTAAACATAGTCAAGCTTGCTTAAATAATCAACAAACCAAATTTCCTTTTCACACAATAGCCAAGAATGATGAATTCACACTTGATGATATATAGTAAACAACATTAGGTTGAAACATACAGTTAGCCATGCATCATGTTGTTTAAATTGTACAAAATATAAGAAAAAACATTGCCACTTTATTCTTGAACACCAAAAACACAATTTTTCCCTTTCCCACATCAAATCTCCATTACATGGGCAGAACACATGACCCTTCTAGCCTCACATTTGGTAGAAAATGTCAAGAAATAACATATTCACACCTAGTTCCGCATTATATAATTGAAACTTTTTTCAACTAGAACATCGAAGTGTAAAACCCACAAGATTCCTAAAAGAAGACCATTTTAGGTTTCAACAAGTCGGGTAGGGGGACGAAAAATGGGTAAATGGACAGAGACGAAAAAACAAACTTGAATTGTAACAAAAGTTTTCTCAAAAGCGTGACAAAAGAAAATAAATTGGAGGTGATATTTGAACCTGAATACCATGAACTGGTACCAAGCATATTTCTCACCACTTGCACTTGAAATCTAACAATTATATATCAAAGATATTAAAAATGAGGGAATCCGTAATTATTATCTTTAAGACATTAGATATCAAGAAGTATTTATGACTGTTCAATACCTCAACTATGGAATTTGATCCAACACAAATGTCAAAATTATTATGCAAATAAATGTTAGAACTCAGTTGAGAATGATATATAGAGAAAAAAAACAGAGCTACAAAATCAAATCAAAGCGTGAAGATGAAAAATAAACAAATCAGCTACAAAACCGAAAGCAAAACCAGCAAAAATCAAAAGAGAGCAAATTAAGAATCCTAATTTAGGGAGTATAAACTACAAAAAACACTATCTCAAAAAAAAAAAAAAAAAAAAAAAAAAAAAAAGAAGCCTACAAAAAAACACTAACAACCCTAATATTAATGAAAGCAAAAAAAATCAGTAGCTATACAATGAACAAACTCAGAAAAACAGTATTTGAAGCTGTATAAAATCAATAAAATCTAAAAGTACAATTTAACAAATAAGATAGAATAATGTAATTACCTATAGTGAGTATAGTCACCACGACAAAAGAATGAAAATTTATGCACTAAACCAAATTTATCTTTCTTTAACAACAGGATAACTTTTTTTTGCGTAAATGCCACGTCCATATTCATATTGCAAACAATATCCTTGCTGAAATTACTCAATTATTGACAAGCTTTGGACAATATGAAATACACATCAGGTTAGAAGCATAAAGACTGCATAGATAAGAAGACTAAAATGCTTTCAACTATCTAAAAAGTAGTTGCAATTCTAAATATCAAGATTTAGAATTACACAGCTCATCTTGTAATCATAAGTCAGATGGGCATCGTTACTTGTTTGACAATATGAAATTCCCTAATTTTGCCTGGTTATTGCAGCATAGTTATGGCAAACAAGATTTGTGGCAAACAAGATTTCAGACATGTAAAATACATTAGATTCTAGATGCATAGGTTCTATCACTACTATAATCAGAATGCTAAGTGTAAAATGTTAATTTATATTCAACAACATAAATTACAAATTCACAATTATTGTATCAAACAAATTACTAATTAAAATTTAGATTCTGATTAACTAATTAACAACTAACACTTCACAATATATTAACAATTAACAAATAAAGAATCACCAGATGGGAAAAGGAGCTTGATCATACCCAGACTTGTTTGCAGCATAACCCCTCTAAAGCTCTTTTGCACAAGCAGGAAAAAGAGGCATCAGCTCAGATCAGGAAATGGAAGAAAATTGAAGAGAAAGCCCTCCATCAGAAAGCAAGGATCAACTGGATTCGTCAGGGGGATGATAATACAGCTTATTTCCACGCAACCATCAAAGAGAGACAGGCGGCTAATAGTATCCATGATCTGCAAGACAAGGAGGGGAATTGGCTTAATAACACCCAGGAGATCCAGAATGAGATAATGCACTTCTACCAAAACCTTCAAGGCACGGCCACCCAAAACCTCGAAGGGATTGACAGAAAGGTAATGAGAGATGGGGCTCAGATCGATAACAGCAGTAGCCAAATGCTCATTCAGCAGGTGACAGACAAAGAAATCAAAGATGCTCTCTTTGGGATGGATGATAATAAAGCTCCTAGCATCGATGGTTTTAATGCGTGTTTTTTTAAGAGGACTTGGGATATCATCAAAGAAGATCTCACTAGTGCCGTCAAAGACTTCTTCACCAATGGTAACATGTTCCAGCCCTACAACTGCACTTCAGTTACCTTGATCCCTAAGTCAAAGAATGCGAACAAAGTGGGGGATTTCAGGCCTATAGCTTGCTGCACTGTTGTCTACAAGATCATCTCTCGCATCCTTGCAGGTAGACTCCAGAAGGTAATGGGGGGAGTGATTAATCAAGCGCAATCGGGTTTTATTCCAGGGAGACTTATGGCTGACAACATCCTCCTGGCTGCTGAGCTCATCAAGGGTTATACACGAAAAAACAATAGTCCAAGATGCATGATAAAGATGGACCTCCGAAAGGCTTATGATTCTATAAGTTGGGTTTTCTTGTTCTCGGTGATGAGTGAAATGGGGTTCCCGCCTAGATTCGTAGACTGGATCAGAACTTGTGTCTCCACTGTATCTTTCTCCATCCTCGTCAACGGCCTCCCGATGAAACCTTTTGACGCCAAGAAGGGTTTAAGACAGGGAGATCCTATCTCCCCTTATCTCTTCGCCATTGCAATGGAGTACCTATCCAGACTTATGCACAAGCAAAGTGAGACAAAGGATTTCCATTTCCACCCCAGGTGTAAGCGAGCCAACATTACACACCTCTTGTTTGCGGATGACCTCCTTATGTTCTGTAGAGCTGACCTTGCTTCAGTCAAAAGCATGATGTGCACTTTCCACAGATTCTCCAAGGCGTCGGGTCTGGAAGCCAACACCAACAAAAGTAATGCTTACATAGCAGGGATCGACATCCAGAACAAAGAGCAGCTCTTACATTTCCTCTCAATGGAGGAAGGCACCTTTCCTTTCAGGTACTTGGGGGTTCCCCTCCACTCCAAGAAGTTGAATGCTCGGGACTGTAGACCCCTAATGGATAAGATTGTTGGAAAGATTAACTACTGGTCTTCTCGTCTGCTTTCTTATGCCGGTAGAATTCAGCTGGTCCGTAGTGTTATTGGGGGTATGCTTAACTTTTGGGCCCAAATTTTCTGTCTCCCTAAAAAGCTCCTCAAAATGGTAGAAAATGTCTGCAGATCCTATATTTGGTCGGGTAAAGAAGGTATCTCTAGGAAAGCCGCAGTCTCTTGGAATCAAATGTGCTTACCTTACTCTAAGGGAGGCCTCAACATTAGGGACATGTACATCTGGAATAGGGTAGCTCTCCTCAAGCATCTTTGGAACCTGGCTCAGCTCAAGGATAACTTGTGGGTGAAATGGATTCATAGTTACTACCTCAAAAACTGTGGAATCCATGATATCACTCCATCCATTCATGCTTCATGGAGTTTCAAGAAGATCGTCAAGCAGCGCAGTTTACTTGAGCAGCTAGGGGGGTGGGAGAAGATTACCAACGGGGGCACTTTCTCTATAGGCCGAGCATACGCCCTCCTAATCGCTGACACGCCAAACACTGAGTGGGGGAATATAATGATCAGGAACGTGGCTAGTCCCAGTGCTCGTTTCATCACCTGGCTTGCAGTCCAAAATCGCCTGGCCACAAAGGATAGAATCGACAAATGGAAACATCTAGATGATGACTTATGCGGGGTTTGCAAAGGTACTAGGGAAACAACTCAACATCTGTTTTTGGAGTGTTCGAATGCTAGAGCCATCAGAGCTAACCTCTTCCAATTCCTACCTCGAGGACTCGACGACATGACCTTCCAGGAGGAGATCCAGCACATGAACAAGCTCAACAAAAAGAAGACGGATCGGGCAAAGCTTATTGTTGGGCTATGGACGGAGATGATTTATTGCATATGGATGCAGAGAAACAAAAATATTTTTGATAACCACAAACTTGTTCTGAAAGATGTGATTGATTGTATAGTTTTTAGATTAGCGGGAAGGGCTAACAGTAGGATGATTGATATGTTTGTAACTACGTAGGTAGTCTTTTGGGGTTTTTGGGTTGTTGCTCTCGTTTTTGATGGGGTAGCAGTGTTTTTGGTTGCTCGGGTGGGGTTAATTTCTGCCTGAACTCTGTTTTGTTTCTCTTTCTGGTATATATTACACATCAATTGACAAAAAAAAAATAAAAAAAAAAAATAAAAAAAAAATAAAGAAATTAAAATTAAATTAATCAAAATAATAATGAACTTCAAATAAATACTAATCCATCAATATTATATAATAACAATTCAAATACAAATTTAATAATAGTCAAAATAATACTCCACTATACAATAATAGGACTGTAGGAGTAATATAATAGGCCACATCAAAGAGACAAATACGAATGAAAACAATTGAAAAACTTATAACCTACATTCAAATTTAGGATAAGCTAAACAGGCTCTCTCTTCAGAAACCGTCTTTTGTAAAGACAACTCTCAAAAGCCCAAATCTAATTTATGTTGATTTTTTTAAAAAAAGACTCGCGCGTGTGAAGTGAAATGTGAAAAGTCACATAATATAATTGGTGTGTGGTTTTCGACCACAACAACTTTATAATTGTTAAAGCTTGTAATCTTGGAAAATGCATTACAATTAACACAATTTCATAAAAATCCCAAATCTAAAAAAGCAAAATTCAAAGACAAATTTGAACCTAGTAATCAAACCATAACATAAGCAACAAAAAAACGAACGTAGATATTGATACACAAAAGTAATCAAAAAGCAATAAAACAAACTGAAGATTATTTTTCAATTCAACATAAATGCAGATTGTGTTCAAGCAAACTATCATACACAACACATTCACACATTTCATTTAAGACATATAACAAATTCTTTAACTCATCAAAGCAACAAAATATCATTAATTGTACCTCACAAGTTTGTTGAAACATCAACAAATAACTCAACTCATCGGGTCTCACCCCAAGCACTAATTAACTGTATGGCTCAAACCTGAGACTCACGATCAGCTTGCGGCTCCGACACAATCTCAAAAAAGACCTTCTGAAAATTCACCGCACAAGCTTCAAGTAATTCCAAAGCTAACTGCATCACAACTACAATAAAATTGAAAAAATCAACTATGAAAAACAAAGATTGATCAGAAAAACTAAGAGAATGTGAACCATTAATGAAAAGCAACAATATTAGGTTAAATCATTACCACAAATCCTAAATTAAGAACCTTAATCTTGATAGAGAGATAAAGAGAGGAAAGGTAAGTGAAGGAACCCAAAAACTTAGAGCTATCAAATACCAAAATCGAATTACAATGACAACCCCAAAAAGTTAGAGAAAGAAATTAAATCAATTAGAATCAATAAAAATACCAAATTGCTTGTTTTTTTTGAACAAACTAACTATGCTTTATGACTTATCAAATCCATATCAGCTTTATACAATTATACTCGAATCCATATCAACTTTGGTACCTCAAAACATGGTCGAACATAAAGAATACCAAACTTAGATTCTGTATACAACTAAAGGTATCAAATTCATATGTCTGTTTTCATTATGATGTATATCATCATCATCATCCCAATGAGTCTCATCCAAATCAGGGTATGGGGTGGGCCGGAAAGAAGACAGATCAATACCCTCTTCATGATTAAGTCGCAATATAATGAACATATAAATAATACCCTCTTCACGATTAAGTCGCAATATGATGAATATATTGGATTGCCAAGTTCAAACAATATCTAATAAAAACAACTTGATCTTCTCATAAAACTTCCATTTTAAGTTATGTTTCATGTACTCTATTGATTTCGACTACATATAAGACAACTATGCCCAAACATTTAACCAAAAATAGGAGTCGGCTACATGTCAAGTTCAGCTAACTGCATATACGAGCACATTTTCTTACTACTTGACCATTTTTTCATTTTTCTACAGTCCAACCGGTGAAAAAGGTTATGGTCCAATAACATTTATATGCTCTTAATTTTCCAGCCACAGTACAAAGATCATCTCATTTAAGACACCAAGGTTCATTACTCCAAATGTCACATTTTAAATTTGACCAAGGAATAATTCATCTAAAAATCTTGTACCCATTAATTTCTATAATAATTTTAAGCTTCTTCGTGAATTTGGCAACCATTTACAATTTAGAAAATTTTAATATAACACAATATAAGCATCAATAAACGCCAACCAAATATAAGTAATACATTCCATTGAAATTGATCATCATTTAACAAACAGAACAACAAAAGCTTACAAAATCTGCTGCAAATAGTGAAATTCAAACATTCTAATACAAAAATAAAGTTAATCAATCACCTTCTTTTGATTTGCTTCGAAGAACTTCCAATTGGTGTTAGGATTATCACCTAGTGTATCAAGGTGCTGTAAACTCATCAAATCAAACAAAGTAAGATTACCTCAACCTAATCATACCAAAAGAAGTAAAACTTGATAGACACACAGATTCAAGGTTTAAAATCAAATTAGAAAAACCCAAATAAATTGAAGAAGAATACCCACCAAAGACTAAGATTAAACCAATATATAGATGCCTTATGCCAAATTAATTGAGATAATATGAGAATGAAAGTTGTTTTTTCTGTATTCATCAAAGAGAGGAAAACGTCTCTTTTAATACACCTAAACACAAGCTAAATAAGGTTACAAAGTATTGACAAAATAATTACATAAACGACTCCTAAACATATTTAGAGAATAATATAATGCTAAAAATACAAAGAGAGATTTGTGCCTTGATTTGAACCAGAATATTTGTTACTATTCTGATACTCCCCCTCAAGTGGGAGCATGAAGATCTCGAATGCCCAACTTGCGAAGAAGAATATACAACTGTGATTTTCCGAGGGCTTTGGTGAGTAAGTCAGCTAATTGGTCACCCGTGCGAATATGCGAGGTCTGAATAGTGCCATTGACAATTTCATCACGAATGAGATGACAATCCATTTCAATATGTTTGGTGTGTTCATGAAACACTGGATTAGCAGCTATATGAAGAGCTGCTTGGCTGTCACAATAAAGTTTGATTGGCTGATGGTGATAAATGCCAAGGCAAGATAGCAGAGATTTTAACCATTTGAGCTCACAAGTAATTGTAGCCATAGAGCGATATTCGGCTTCTGCTGAGGACCGAGAAACAATGGGTTGTTTCTTTGTTTTCCAAGAAATGGGCGAGGAACCAAGAAGAACACAATACCCAGTTAAAGAACGTCGAGTCAAAGGACAACCCGCCCAATCACTATCACAATAACCATACAACTGAAGAGGATTGTGACGCTGTAAGAGAATACCTTGGCCTGGACTACTTTTGAGATATCTAAGAACTCGCAAAGCAGCCTCCCAATGATCAATACGTGGAGTACCCATAAATTGAGCTAAAATGTGAACTGCATAACATAAGTCAGGACGAGTAATAGTAAGATAAATTAGGCGGCCAATAAGACGCCGATATTTTTCGGGTTCATTAAAGAGCTCCCCCTGACTACGAGCAAGGTTGTGATTTTGCTCCATTGGAGTACTTGCTGGTTTGGCACCTAAAAGGCCAGCTTCATTTATAATGTCAAGAGCATACTTGCGTTGGGTAACAAACAAACCTTTCTCACCATGAGCAATTTCGAGACCAAGAAAAAATTTTAACGAACCAAGGTCTTTCATGTAGAAACAGTCACTAAGATATTTCTTGAAGTTCAAAATTGCCTCATGAGAGGAGCCTGTGATTATAAGGTCATCAACATAAACAAGAACGTGAAGGGAAACATTTCCTTTTATATACGAAAACAAAGAATAATCAGCATATGATTGACGAAAACCAAAACGTTTAAGAGCCAAGGAAAGTTTAGAAAACCATTGTCGAGGTGCTTGTCGGAGACCATAAAGAGATTTTCGAAGACGACAAACCTGATTCGTGGGATTGGAAAGTAAGCCTGGTGGAGCTTTCATATAGACTTCCTCCTCCAGATCTCCATGGAGGAAAGCATTGTGAACATCCATCTGATGAAGCTCCCAATTTTGTGCTGCGGCCACAGTTAATAGTAAACGAACAGTAACCATTTTGGCAACGGGAGCAAATGTTTCATTAAAATCAATTCCACCAACTTGTCGATTTCCGAAAACCACTAGGCGAGCTTTATATCGTTCTATTGAGCCATCATCCTTGTATTTAATTTTGTACACCCATTTACAGCCCAAAGCTCTCTTACCAGCAGGAAGAGCGGTAAGTGTCCATGTGTCATTACGTTCTAGAGCATCAAGCTCTACCTTCATGGCTTGTTGCCAATGAGTGTGTTGGTTAGCTTTAGAAAAAGAGGTGGGTTCTTTGCCTGTAGTGATAGCGGCCAAAAAATATTTGTGTCTCACAGAAAAATTGTCATAATTTACATAACAAGCTAAAGGATAAGGAGTACCTGAGGACCGTGTTGAGGGAGTGGGTGAAGTGGAACATGTGAATGGTGTTGGAAGAATTTGGACTGTATTGGTTATGTATCCTTTAAGACGACTTGATGGTTGCCGAAGACGTTTTCCTTTACCCAAGGAAGGAGAGGCTTGTGTAGCAATGGAATCTATAGCGACAGAAGGGTTATGGGAGCTATCAGGTGGCGGTATAGTTGCAGTTGGGAGTTCTGGTGTAGTAGAGTTTATTATTGGGACAGGTAATGTTTGTGGATCTTGGGAGTCAAAGGAAGTGTTAGTAATATCATGAGTATGTGGGTGAGAAAAAGAAGGAGGAATGACCATAGGAGAATAATTATCATCAAAAAGCATAGATGAAGTAGAGGATGAGAGTGATGTGTCAATATCATTTTTAGGAAGAGATGGAGTGAATGGAAAAATGTGTTCATAAAAGACAACATCCCTAGAGACAAAATATTGTTTCGTTTCCAAGTCATACAAGCGCCAACCCTTTTTGCCGAAGGGATACCCCACAAACACACACTTACGAGATCGAGGGCCAAATTTGTCTTTTATAAGAGGTCTATTATTAGCATAACAAAGACAACCAAACGTACGAATAAAAGAAAAATTTGGAGGTTTACCAAATAAAATTTCATAAGGAGATTTGTTGTGAAGAATAGGTGTTGGGGTGCGATTGATCAAGTAGGTTGCAGTAGTAACACATTCACCCCAAAAGTCAATGGGTAGATTAGCTTGAAAACGCAAGGCTCTAGCGACATTAAGGATAGGTTGATGTTTACGCTCAACACGACCATTTTGTTGAGGGGTGTCAACACAAGATGTTTGATGTATAATTCCCTTTGTAGCATAGAAGTGACGTAGAGAATTAAATTCTAAGCCATTGTCACTACGCAAGATTTTTATACGTTTATTAAATTGAGTGTGAACCATAGTATAAAAATCTTGAATTAATTGTTTAACTTCACTTTTGGCAGACATTAAATATATCCAAACAGCACGAGAAAAATCATCAACAATTGTAAGAAAGTAATATGCACCACAACTAGAAGGAACTCTATAGTCACCCCAAATATCGCAATGTATTAAATCAAACAAATCATTAGCTCTATTCTCACTGATGGAAAAAAACATTACGAGTTTGATGAGCACGCAAGCAAATATCACAAGGACAAGAAAGTTTGTGTAAACTAGAGGACTGTTTATTTTTTAAAAAAACTGGGAGAAAAGACAAAACTTTGTAAGACGGATGTCCAAGACGTCGATGCCAAAGTTCCTGGGTACTCAAAACAGAAGTCTGATAGGCATAAATATTCCTTATGGCCTTGTACCAATACACCCCATCACATTGTTCACCCACTCCAATCAGGGTCCTCGAAGTGCGGTCCTGTATGATACATAGCTTGTCAGTGAATGTAACATTATAAAAAGAAGTATGAAGTAGTTGCGAGACAGAAATTAAATTGCAAGTTAAATCTGGAACATATAAAACGTTACTAAGATGTAATTTGTCACTCAATATAATCGTTCCGGCTTGAGTAGCTATAGCTTTTGTGCCATTGGGCAAACCAACAGGAGAAGGAGGGACATTACTAATATTATTGAATAAGCTTTTGTTACCACTCATATGATGGGAACAACCAGAATCAATTATCCAGCGATGAGAATAATACATACCGTCTTGTGTAGCAACAGAAGAGGAGTTGGCCATGTTTGTAAACATTTTCATGATGTGTTGCCATTGTTCGGTGGACAAAGGAACACCAACTCGATCTTTGTCAGTAAGAGAAAAATGAGAATGATTTGGAAGTGCACCATTGACAGCATGAGCAACTGGAGTAGAACGTTCACCACGAGTGCCACGAATGTTGTGAGAATTATCGCGTCCACATGCCACTACTCTATTTTCCGAATACCACCATTCAGGATATCCTATAAGCTCAAAGCAGTGTTCTTTATCATGTCCAGTCTTATGACAGTGAACACAAGTAACTGAGTTATTATTAGAAGTAGAGCCACGACCCTTTAAAGAAGATCGAGGACGAGGAGGACCGTGAGCAGCAAATCCTATTGCTTCTGGTTTACGTTCATTTGAGCGAACAAGTTGAAGATTCCGTTCTTCTGTAATGGCTTTGGAAAAAACCATGTTTAATGAAGGAAGAGGATCTTGCATTAGCATATTTGACTGAACATGGGAGTAATGTGCAGAATCCAAACCGATAAGAAATTGATGAGTACGTTCGTCATCGCGTTCTTTCGCCAATTGAGCTTTAGAACCACATTTGCACGGGCAGGAACAAGGAGTAGCCAGGTAACCTTGAATTTCCTCCCATAATTTTCGAAGTCGTCCATAATAAGTGACCACTGAGTCACCATTTTGAGAACAAGTATAAATTTGACGCCGAAGTTCGTTGATTCGAGGACCATTTCCAATCGAAAAGCGTTGTTGAAGGTCATCCCACATATCTTTAACATTTTCAGTTAAGGGGACGGTAGAGGGGATAGATGCCTCGAGAGTATTTTGTAGCCATGCCGTGAGCATTGAGTTTACTTGAGCCCACAATGCATATTCATAAGTAGTTTCAGATGGTTTACATATTGAACCATCAAGAAATCCAATTTTATTATTGGCCGTAAAGGCATTACGAACGGAACGAGCCCATTCACCATAGTTATCTCCGCGGAGGACGACCGGTGTGAGAATTAAATTTGTATTACAGGCAGGATGAAGGTAATATGGAGATGATGAGTCGATGGATTGTTGAGATTTGTTTTCTGTGTTAGCCATGGTAGACTAGAAGGTAATGAAGGTTTGTATGAAGAATGATAATGGTGGTAGGAAAAAAAAATTTAACCCGCTCTTGATACCATGCCAAATTAATTGAGATAATATGAGAATGAAAGTTGTTTTTTCTGTATTCATCAAAGAGAGGAAAACGTCTCTTTTAATACACCTAAACACAAGCTAAATAGGTTACAAAGTATTGACAAAATAATTACATAACATAAACGACTCCTAAACATATTTAGAGAATAATATAATGCTAAAAATACAAAGAGAGATTTGTGCCTTGATTTGAACCAGAATATTTGTTACTATTCTGATACCTTACACTCAGCTAATTTTAGCTGAATTTATGCATTAACAAAACACAAAAAATCATCAAACAAATGAAGAATACCCATCAAAATCTAGGGTTAAACCAATATATGAATTTCTTTTCAGAAACTTTGGCAAAATCCAAATTGCATATATCACCACCAAAAAGTTAAATTTTCAGTTAAATAAACCAAACTAACAATTTGTTACAGAAACAATGGAGCATTTCTAAAATGTTAAGCAAATTATCATTAAACTAAAAAAAAGACAATAAAATTTTCAAGCAATAATAGATCCATGAAAAAAATAAACAGATTATGAACATCTTATTAAACAATTCCACCCGATCAAATAATTTATGAAATTAAAGCGTTAGCCATAAACACAATCCAATTAGAAATGTTTTATATTTAGAGGATAAATATATATAGCTCAAGATAAGCTATTGTTTCATATACAAAAAGAAGAAATAACAGCTTAATTTGCCTTTGTGTACAATAGTATCCCAATCATATAGAGACAAACATTAGATACATATCCAATATAAACACTAAATTGCTAATTTATCAAAATTAGCAATGAAATCAGAAGGGAAATGGCATGAGTCTGAAACATACCAATATAAACACTACAAGACATACCCAATATTACATTAAAATAGACGCCCATTAAAAAAATTAAAACAACCCTAAAATCTAAATCCAAATTTTTCTTCACTTGAAATTTTGGTTAGAACCTGATTGAAATGTTTGAATTTCTTCTTCTGCTCATTCAGTCATCTTCATATACAACTCATTTAGACATACCCTATGTTTGAAATGTTTTAAATGTTTGAAATATTTAAAAACGCCAAACAAACAAAGAATAAGCAAAAAAAAAAAAAAAACCTGATTTTTCTATGCCAAAAACGAAATGAAAAAAAAAACTCAACTGTTATACAACTAACCTTAGCTTCTCCAATCTTTCTAAGAATCTTGCCTGCAAATACAATAGAAATTATATTAGCTACTACACATATAAAAATTCATTCAGAAAAATCATTTAAAAATGCTTCCAATTCCTTAAAAACCAAAAAAAAAAAAAAAAAAAAAGCTGAAGTATCACCCGTGGAAAATTAGTTGCTTTATTCAAGCTTTCTTAGCATGGCAATCACAATACATATACCATTTAACTAAATACCCACAAGAACAAGGTGATAAATCAACAAAACCCTTTAACACAAATTTCCATCAAATCAATAAACAAAACTTATTCATCTTTTCAATGTCCCATAAGTTTATAAAGTTAAACCAAAATGTAACTCAAATATTGTACCTAAATAAAAGTAAAAAACCCTAGCTAAAACAACTTTTCAGTTTCCATCCTAAAATCACCATTATTAAGAAAAAAAATCAAAAATCAAAACAAAATACAATAGACACTAAGCACAACAAAGCCAAATAAAACCCTAACAAACACATTTCCAACAAATCGAAAAGTTAAAGCTTAATTTCATCAATTCAATCCCCCAAAAGTTCAAATTAAATCAAAACAAATCCCCAAAAACTAAAACCAAACGAAACCCTAACTAAAACCAACAAACACAAACTCAAATGTGATAGATCTAAACCAATTAAAACATAAACCCTAAAAAATTTTAATATAATAACAAACCTCAAAGTCATCCTCTCCATCATCATGACAAGGCACATCATCATCAGCATCATCGTCGGAATCAACAGGTCTAGCAACAGCTTCAAGTTCTTCATCGTCTTCTTCAACGATCTGATCATTGAGATGTTCATCTTCAGAAGAATTGGAAGCGTCTTCGGAAGAAGATCGCTGTTTTGAGGGTTTCGCCATGAATTAGTTTCTTTTGACTGCTGTTTCTCTTTCAAGTTTCAAGGGTTTGTATAAGCGCTTTTTGAGAGAACGAAAATGATGGAAAATGGGGAAAACTTTTATTTTGTGTAACACGGCATGATGTGGCGCCTATGTGGCAAAAACACTATTCATATTGCAAAATGTGAATAGTGTTGATCTCTTAGCCACTTTTTATAGTAAAGGGATAAAGGGATATTAAAAAGCCATTGGTAAAAGTATCACCAATTGGTTGGAATGCTGGTGGAATTCACACACACATATTTATGTATATTTACTTTGCCAAGCTTTTCTAAATACAATATTTAATATATATTATAAAGACATTGGTAAAAGTATCACCTATTGGATGGAATGCTGGTGGAATTTCGACTAAACTTAGTGTGTGGGTCGATTCAATTTGCGCGTGTAAGAGCCTCACATGCTTTCCCTCGTTTTTTTCATTTTTCGTCATTTATGAATTTTTACCTTAAAGGCATCAATTTCAATTTAACAGTATACCTTATACACATAATTAAAATAAAAATTATAATTTTGATCTATAAGTGATCAATTTTAACATTATACTAATCAATTTCTACCTAAATATAGTTTTGTTTTTGATAATTTCAGAACGAACTTAATAAAATGGTATTATTCTATCATTCTATGGATGAATTTCAACAATAAATGACTGATCACTAAACTACCAATAATATTATTAATTCATTGCAACATGATTGTACCAGTGAAAAATACGAGTACTTCTACTAGTTAATCATCGATGAATAATAGTAATATTACTTTTTCGTCAACAAATCCATTCATAATGGACTTAGAAATAAAGTTGTAGGTATAGTGTTTGCTTGCCTTTGATGTGAAGGCGGATAAAGTGTCGATCTTTAATTATGTTTTGCCAAATGATTCAATTAATGCTCTTGGAAATGATCAAGAGATCATGGTTACTTTAATATCAAATTTTCAATTTAATTTAAAAATGATCCATTTAGACTTCAAAATGATCTATTTAATAAACGCTTTTTGAAAACTATCTAGAGTCCATGACTGCTTTGTTATGAAAAATTTCGATTTTGATTTAAAAATAATATATTCAGACCTCAAAATTATCAATTGAAAAATCATTTATAACTTTATAAGTATCTGTTATGATCTTAAATAGATCAAATACTGACTGTATATCAAAAAAAAAAATACAGAAATGTTCTCGCTCAAGACCAGCTGTAAAATATTACTCCCTCCGAATCATTTTAGATGTCTAATTTGAGTTTTCACGGTTATTAAGGGTGGTGTGGGGTCCATTAAAAAGGTGGTAGGTGGGTATTTTAATTGATTAAATTAATTGTAAATGTTGTAGTTGGGTATTGGGAATTGAAAAGGTGGGGATATTTAGGTAAAAAAAAGATAGACAAAAAAGAAAATGAAACAATTAATACTTCCTCCGTTCCATATTAGTTGCACCATTTACTTTTTCACACTCCCCAATGTACGACTTGAATCATTAATATCTCTAATTATACATATTGAAAAATTATAAAAACTCAAAATTAATAAACTTTGAATCGAGTTCATTCAAACAAGATCTCATATGACTATGTTTTAACTTTTAGATTACCGACAATATAAAAGTCAATTTGATTAATGAATAGTACCGAAGTCAACAGTGTTGCAACTTGCAAGTAAAAAAGAACGAAAGAAGTATGAATTTGCCAAATAAGAAAATGAGAAATGGAAAAATTAAAATGATTCTGAGGGAGTAGGACTTTAGACCCGTTAAAATGGATGATATTGTAAGTTGATTTTCACGATCACACTTGTGAGTTGTGATAGAGAAATGGCTGCAATGACAACTTCATCATCACCTCCACCGTTCTCCTTCTATCCCGCCAAATCCAGAAATAAAATCAACCCTAGGAAATTTACCCCACCTCCAAACTCCATTGAAACTAAAACCTCTCCTCTTCATCATCTCTCATCAAAACCCCCCAAAAACAATCGCAGACATACCACCCAAAAACGGGAACAAACCACATATCCTTGGTCATTCCCACTCCATAAGAAAAACCCACATGCAATTTATAAAGATATTCAGAGGTTTGCTAGAAAAAATAAGCTTAAAGAAGCTTTAACCATTTTAGATTACCTAGAAAAACAGGGTATCCCTGTCAATGTCACTACTTTTTCTGCATTAATCGGTGCTTGTATTCATTCTAAATCATTAGCTGAAGCAAGACAACTTCATGCCCAAATTAGGATTAATGGGCTTGAAAACAATGAATTTCTTAAACCTAAGATTGTTCAAATGTATGTTTCTTGTGGATCATTGGATGATGCAAAAAGGGTATTTAGTGATAGTGATGATGGAAGTAGTAACAGTATTTATGCTTGGAATGCTTTGCTTAGAGGCAATGTCATTGCTGGTGGTCGAAATTATAAGGATTTGTTGTATGTATTTTCAAGAATGAGAGAAATTGGAGTTGAATTTAATGTTTATAGTTTTTCTTGTTTGATTAAGTGTTTTGGCGGCGCCACGGCTTTTAGGCAAGGATTGAAAATTCATGGGTTGTTAATTAAGAATGGTTTTATAGGCAGTGAAATACTTAAGACTAGTCTTATTGATATGTATTTCAAATGTGGTAGAGTTAAGCTTGCATGTCTAGTGTTCGATGAAATGCCTAAAAGAGATGTTGTTGTGTGGGGTGCAATGATTGCAGGATTTGCACACAATAATTTGCGAAGAGAGGCGATTAAATATACTAGGTGGATGATAAGGGAAGGTATAGTCCCAAATTCGGTCGTGCTGACGACGATTCTTCCTATCATTGGGGAAGCTGGGGAAGTGAAGTTGGGTAAGGAGGTTCATGCCTATGTGTTTAAGAGAAAAATGTACCTAGACCAACCATTCATAAAGTCAGCATTGATAGATATGTACTGTAAATGTGAAGATATGACTTCTGGGAGGAAGGTGTTTTACAATTCTAAAGATAGAACTACTGTTTCATGGACTGCATTGATGTCTGGTTATATCGCAAATGGTAGGCCTGATCAGGCTTTAAGGTCGATAACATGGATGCAGCAAGAAGGGTTTAGGCCGGATGTTGTTTCGTTGGCGACAATACTTCCTGTTTGTGCTCAGTTGAAGGCGTTGAGGACAGGAAAGGAGATTCATGGGTATTTGGTGAAACATGGTTTTTTGCCGAATGTAGCATTGTTAACTTCACTGATTGTGATGTACTCGAAATGTGGTGGCTTGGAGATCAGTCGTCGATTGTTTAATACCATGGAGACAAGGAATGTTATTGCTTGGACGGCATTTATGAACTCATGTATTGAGAACAAGCATCTGTATGAAGCCTTGGAGGTGTTCAGATCAATGCAGATGTCGAAACATAGGGCTGATGCAGTCACAATATCAAGGGTACTCGAAATTTGCATCGAACTCCAACTGTTAAAACATGGAAAAGAGATCCATGGACAAATCTTAAAGAACATAAAACAAATTCCTTTTGTTTTAGCAAGGCTAGTGAAAATGTATGGAAGATGTGGACTGACTGAGAAAGCAAAGTTGGTGTTTGATCTTTACCCTTGTGAAGGTTCAATGGCGCCAACGGCCATGATGGTGGCTTATGGTTATAACAACTGTTTTAGAGAAGCCATTCATCTTTTTTACAGGATGTTGAGTGATGGTATGCCCCCGAACATAAACGCCTTCGATGTTGCCTTAAGAATTTGTGAAGAAGCTGAATTCGTGGAGGCGGGTTGTAAAATCTTCGAACTCATGACTCAGAAGTATAAATTAACGGCATCTAAAGCGCATTACTCTCTTATTGCTGGACTGCTTACTCGTTCAGGCAATACTGAGGAGGCTGAAAGATATATCCAGTGGGGTGCTATGTTAGATTCTTAATATTAATTTTGATGTGTTTTATCTGAGACATTCTGTAGTACTCTTGATAGGTGCAATACAAGCAAAGCTATTGCATATATCTTTGTATAGCATCATTCATCATATAACAGCCAATGTTAATCATTCATCCAAAAACTGTTGTCTAATGTGTTTTGATTAATATGGAGATGTAAATTATATTTCTAATATACGGATCTTGTTTATTAAGAAATAGCGTAAATTTTTGGTGTAATAAAATTAGACTAATTAGACTTAAATGTATAATTCTAAATGGTTACACAAAATTGATGAAAATTAAGATTTACTAGGTAAATAATATTATGGTGAAATTACTCAATTATTCTTAATTGTGAAATATCATAATTTGTTTTCAATTAGCGTTTTGACCTTTGTTATAAATAGTCAGTAATAGGAGACTAATTGAAAGAGAAAATAGAAAATGAAATATTATTTCTTATTATAATGTTTTTCTCGATACTAGCACACTAGTGATTTATATCTAAGTAGACTGATTAAAAGTATCTAATTCGATATTAATCTCTAAGTCAATAGTTTGTAGTATTCAACTCCTACATAGTCGTATAAGTTAGGCATCAAAGGTTGTTAATTATTTACTCATCTCATCAATTCATTTGATATGATACACAAGATTTTGTAGATTATAAATATTTAACAATTGTTATATTCCGCATTTTGACATCTATGAATTCCTGCACACCAAACCAAACCAAACAAACGAAAACTAATCTTTATTTTTGTTTTTAACCAGAAAGTGCGATCTCTAATACCAAACAGATCCTTCCTAAAAATGAATCGATAACTGACAGTAAATAGAATACAACAAATCATGAACAAGTAAAGCTGATACTCATATATGTATCAACTGCCTGTACATAGGCATGAATAAACCAATTGAATGATTGGAGTATGCAAAGTGAAGCTTCTGATATAAATGTTGTAATACAATATGACCCCTCCCTCTTCTAAAACATGGGTGGAGAACTGGAGATATATTTCCATCAAACTTTGCTTTTAACAGATCAAAACCTACCTTCATCGAAACCTATTACTCTATACGCCAAAATTTCATTTCTGTTGACCAGAATACAAGGAAATAAGAAAAAACCCAAAAGGTATTATCTATCGAGGAAACTTGTTTATGGAAATTTCGGACCTAAAATCGAAACCGGGTGTATGGATGAGAAAAGAGGTTGGATATGACTAGTAAACGGTGGCGCTCCATTGGCTACCAAAGGTGGAGTCATCGAGACTGGGATTGCTTGACCAGCTACCATACCTATATATGAATGCCAAAGCATAGCAAGTGAAGATTAATTTAGCTAGTGCTGGATGCAAACCGCAATCATGTAAGACAAAGGCTCATTAATCATATAGATCTAATTTTGACCAAATATGTAAATACTCATTATCGGACCAGTATTACAGCTGTGGATCTCAAATAAGAAAAGTACTTCCATAATTATCATACCTTCGTTTTTGGCAATACCAACATGGATCGGATGTGGGGTCATATAGGGATGAGTAGCCTGTGAGAGAGCTACAGGAGCCTGAATCACATCCTGCATATCATAAGCAATTAGCAAAAGCAAATATCAAAATGACAAAGAAAATAAGAATAATGCCATGTTATCCATGCTCATACACTTACGGTCCGTTTGGTTAGTGATACTAAATGGTGATAATGGAAATGATTTATAGTGTAAATTTTCATCAAAACTTTTATGTCATTCCCATGGTGATAAAACTTTGATCATAAAAAAAATTTTTTGTTCACAAATTTCATTACCTCCTAATACCACCTCTCCCATTGGTAATTGATTGGAATGAATTTTATGAACAAAATAAGATGATTGAAGGTTGTCAAGCATGGCAATCAAGATAGCCAAAAAATTTTTTAACCAAAATTACACTAGTTTTTCATTTCCATTGCCATTTATTACCACCTACCAAACGGGTCGTTAATGTCATCACCCTAATGCTAAGTGGCTCCTGTCTAGGTGAGGCGGGTCAAATGTACGCAACCTTTAACCTCGTAATAACAAAGAGTTTGTTTCACATTGATGCTTGATTGCAAGGTTCATCGTATTTTCACATAAATAAGAACAAATAATTTATTGAGCACATGATCAGTTCACTTTAGCTTATGGAAAGTAAATAAAAAAATACATCCCACAAAATGAAATATAGAACAAAAACATTGACACAATCGATATAAAAATGCCGTTGCAGTTCCATTCCATAGTCAAATGAAGATATCATTTAGGCAGCCACATCTTAGTTTACCTTACCCAAGATCTATCATCCCCGTAACCTCTTCCTACAAAAATCAGGTACAATTCCAAAGCAAAATATATAAGACGCAGAACCAACATATTTCCATAACTTACATGAGCAACTGGATGTACATATACAAGCTGTCCAGGCCTTGCAAATATGCCCTACAGAAAATGAGAAACAGATTGTTTAAGCAAATCTCCATATGAAAATCAAAAGCACTTCTCAACGTTGTTGCACAAAGCATATACAGCAACCGTACAAAGAAAATGTAACGTAAACATCTCGATTGAGATGATAGCTACATTAAGTACATAAATTACACACATTTTGAGGACTAGGATGTACATATGGTGGCACAGCTTGAATCGGTTGGTATTGTGCAACATGTCTAATAGGTGGTGCTCTTGTTACAATATGACTAGCAACCTGCTTGCAAAAAACAATAAGCTGAGTTAATAGGTAATCAAGCGATCTCCTTGCTTATATTACAAAATGGAGGACTTTTCTTTTCCTATAAGTTAATCAAGAAAATCTTATAATACATACAGGTTGAGTATATTGAAGACCATTTTCAGCATTCACAGCGGTTGAAGTGACATAAGGAAAAAACTTAACAGGCCAAGATGTACGTGGAGCACTGGCTTGCATATCCACTTCTGGTTGTGCACCACCCACCTGTGACGGGGGAATGCTATTAGTTACATAAGCAACACTTGGAGCTGTTTGCACTAAAGGTGGTGTAGATCTCAAGTTTGGAAAAGAAGGGGAGAAAACTTTTGCACTTGGATTGAGCTTAGATGCCTGTAAGGTATAGCACAGAAAAAAAAACAGTAAATTACTCATAAAGCTCATCATTAAATTGGAAGTGTAACACCCCGTAATATATAAAAATATATAGAATTTTTATTTTTATATAGGATTTTTTTTATACAATTGTCATATTTAATGTAGCAATTTAGTAAAAAATAAATAAATAAAAAAAAGTATATGTTGATAAATTAGAATAATTATACGTTATTAACATATAACTTAATAAGTGTGATAAGGCTTGTCATGGTAGCGTTTATTTATGTTATTTATTTAATTAATTTATTATTGTTATTGTCATATGCGCCCTTTTTATTATCTGAAAACTACCTTACTTGATCACCAAGCAAGTAACTACCCATATTCTAAAAATAGACACCATTACCCCATTATCTCCCATTATCCCATTATCTCCCATTATCCCACTATCTCCTAAAAATACTCATTCTTCAGGTATAAAATGGGTAACTTCTTATTCATTCTCCATCTAACCTAGCAATCTCACACTGATTCATTGCACTACACCTACACACAAATCCCGTGATCTCCCTATTCATCTAAAATCATCATCCTTCATAACCCCTATAATCCCGAATCTCTAATTCTCATTTGTCGATCGTATTATTATTATTTCCGTTATCTGACTTGAGCGTCGGAGTGCCCTTCCGGGAGATTACATCCCGGATTAGGCTAACTTGTGTGCAGGCATAAGCTACAGACGAAACCGTTCGATATTTACAACAAGGCGGTCCAGTTTCCTCATTAACTACCTTCTCAGGTGATTCTCAAGCAGTAACATCAATTCAAGTTTCTTCGCAGAAACAGTTTGGCGCCGTCTGTGGGGATCGACACATAAAAGTCGTGGCCTTTTCGAATAAATATGTAAAATAAATTGCGTAAAAATACTCGATCTTACGGTATATAACAGTCCCATAATCATTTTCAACCGGGGTGTATAAACCAGGAATTTAATTGGAGTGATGGGCATGCGTTCTAGTGCATCAACATTTTTTAAGATCAGGCATATGATAAACAATAACTGAATTTCAGTTTACAACTGAATTAATCTTTGAATCCGTATGCATTTTCTAACCTTCGAAATTGATGTCCCATAAAATAAATTGCTAACCGCTTCATTTTCTAGCCTTTGAATCCGGATGCATGATATTTATAATGGGCAGTTAGTTTAATTATGTACTGTGAAGTGAAATGGTATTTCATTAATTTTAGTGGGCCGTTAGTTAAATTAAGTGGAGTGCCATGGTATTTCATTACCTTAATTAAGGTGAAAGTTAGGAAAATTTATTAGAAATGTTGATTTGTTCATCTTCAGAGAAGTAATCGTGGGCCGGTTGAAAATTTATTAGAAATGGTTCACTCGACTCTATTTCAACCATTTATGGATCGGATTGAGAATTTTGGGCCGAATTATTTCAAATTTTTGCTATTCAAGAATATAAAAGTCGGATCATATTACTTTTATTCATCCAATATTTGAAGTCAGTTTGATGTACCTTCTAAAGGGTTATTAGATCCGTAGAATGTTTCCAAACCAATTTCAAGTGACTAAAAATCCAGTCACGATGTTGAATTTCGGTTTGATGTACTACCTAATGGATCAGATGGCCTGTAGAACGTTTCCAAACTAGGTTTAACTAAAGGGTTAAATATTGAAGATCAGTTTGATGCACCTTCTTAAAGGGTAATTAGATCTATAGAATGTTTCCAAACCAACTTCAATTGACTACAAAATTCAGTCTCAATTTTGAAGTTTGGTTTGATGTACTATCTAAAGGATTAGATGACCCGTAGAAAGTTTCCAAACTAGCTTCAGCTAAGAGGTTTCGGTCTAAAGAAATTAGTCCACATATTGCCCAATTCGATGTATTGGTTAGATTCGAGTGCGATCTAGCAGTGGTTCAAATTATTTACATCGGATCCCCGGAAAACAACCTACAGTGACGACTGTATTGGTTGGATCCGGGCACGATCTGATCATGGTTCAAACTATCTACATCGGATCCCCGGAATACACCTACATTGACGACTGTATTGGCTGGATCCGGGTATGATCTGATAATGGTTCACACCATCCACTCGTGAAAGAACCACTTTAGGTAACTTGATACATGGAGCAATATCATCACCGTCTCCTTCTAATGAAATGCTACATAAAGGATGCAAATCTTTGACCAGTATTGCCGAGTGAAGAATATATTGTATTAATCTGATGATGATCATATAATTATTCTTGCTTTTATTTATCAACGCATATCGGGTGATTCTTTAATTGTATTTATGGGTCAATGATCAGTCAGTGATCAAGTACGATATCGACACAGATTGGAAGAATGTTATATTATTTCTACGTGGGAATTCAATACTTCACCATTATTATTATTATTGAAGTCGCAAAACGGGGGGCTTTATTTATCATATTATGAAGTCATCTGAACTTTCACCTAGTATGAAAGTCATTTATTATTATTGAAGTTCCGCATCATATTATGGAATCACAAAGCTTTCACTTAGTTTGAAAGTCATATTATTATTTAAGTCCCAAAATGATTGATTTTGGGCAATATTTTCTTAGTATTCATCTTCATTATTAAACTTTCACTTTGTTTGAAAGTGGGATCCTTGCGAATGTCACCTAGTTTGATAACTCGGAATAATGGGGATCATTTGAAAAAGTTCTTCATTAAATAAGATATGCAAGGGGCTAGTATCATCATTATCCAGATCATCATAATCAATACTCTACCATGTTTAGTCATATCATCCGTTATAGTATCAGTGTTTTCCGTACTTTCAGATTGCATTTTTATTTAATGCAAGAAATTCTTTGAGATCCATTATTGATCTAGATATGCCAGACGTACTTGACATATTATTCTCTAGAGTTCATTAAAATCACCTGTCAGACGTACTTGACAGCATTTCAAAGAATCATTTAAACATTAACAGTCCATTATTATCGATCAGTCAGTCTAAACATCAGACATGCTTGATGTTTCAACACTAACAGCTTACCAGACGTACTTGGCAACCAATCAGTATTCAATATTCAGTATTCAATATTCAATATTCAATATTTAGTATTCAATATTCAGTATTCATTAATGTTCAAAGGATTCACCTAGTTTGATTCCTTATCTAAGTCCCGGGTGATTGACGGCTGGGCAATGCGGACCTATGTCCGATTAATATTCAGCAATATGGACCTGCGTTCGATCTATATTCATCAATGCGGACCTATGTCCGATCAATATTCATCTTCGAAGGATTCACATAAAATGATTCCTATTCTAAGTCCCAGGTGATTGACTGCTGGGCTATATCATTATATCATGCTCAAATACCGAATTATCTTATTGGGCTGTAAGGCTAAATATTTATTATTCATGGGGCTTCACATGGACTCATCGAGAAGCCGCGGCTTGTTTAGCCCAAATTCTGCTGAATAAGAAGATGCTTGGGGCTTCTCTGTTCTTGATCTACAGTTTATGATTCGTTTTCCGCACAAAGCAATATATTTCGCATCATTGGGGCTCTACATTTTCCTTCGTGCGTGGGGCTAAATGTCATGGTAGCGTTTATTTATGTTATTTATTTAATTAATTTATTATTGTTATTGTCATATGTGCCCTTTTTATTATCTGAAAACTACCTTACTTGATCACCAAGCAAGTAACTACCCATATTCTAAAAATAGACACCATTACCCCATTATCTCCCATTATCCCATTATCTCCCATTATCCCACTATCTCCTAAAAATACTCATTCTTCAGGTATAAAATGGGTAACTTCTTATTCATTCTCCATCTAACCTAGCAATCTCACACTGATTCATTGCACTACACCTACACACAAATCCCGTGATCTCCCTATTCATCTAAAATCATCATCCTTCATAACCCCTATAATCCCGAATCTCTAATTCTCATTTGTCGATCGTATTATTATTATTTCCGTTATCTGACTTGAGCGTCGGAGTGCCCTTCCGGGAGATCACATCCCGGATTAGGCTAACTTGTGTGCAGGCATAAGCTACAGACGAAACCGTTCGATATTTACAACAAGGCGGTCCAGTTTCCTCATTAACTACCTTCTCAGGTGATTCTCAAGCAGTAACATCAATTCAAGTTTCTTCGCAGAAACAAGGCTAATTATAAGTATTAAAGTCTGAAACGGTAGTATGCCATTGATGAGCATACTCCTTTGGGTTCCTTTCATTTATATTTTAACCCTTCATCTTTCTCATCTTTATCTATAAATAGCCTGACTATGTTGAGGAGCCAAAATACTCCTTCTTTCTGAACATTCTTCTAATCCATTAAAGTAGTACTAGTGGTTTTCTTAGTTAATATTTAGAGTATTGATAGTAGTTATTACGACGTAGAATCCAAGACTTGTGAGATTAAGAAAGTTCGCTCGGGTGGTTTATCTTATCTATTCTCTTACATTTTCTTTTGTCCCTACTTCGAGGTGAGTAGTTATGTCTAACTCTTTCAATGATTAAAACTCCATAATTGATATTTTACCAAGCTTTCGAATATTGTTTTTAATGGCGCTGAAAATGTGCTATTTTGATGATAATGGCATATTGATGATGAATTGTTATTTGGCCATTAGAATATTTAGGGGCCACTAAAACTTATCTTGGTGTTTTGAAATTTATTTTACTTGGTTTTGGCTACGTAAATTTTTTTTTAATGATCGAAAATATTATTGCTTTAAATATTTAATGGTCTCAAGAGATTTGAAATATATGTTTTTAATTGACTCACACTCACTTGTTTGCTCTATATATGTAACGCTTTATTATTAATGTTTGACAAAAAGGATTTTGTACTAAACTAATAAACGAGAATATTATTAGTGGATTTCATATAGTGTATTGTATACTACATAAATTTGTTTTGTTTATTTTTTTAAGTGATCTGATGTAACATTTTTATGATGATATTGAGAAATAGTTGTGAGATCATAAAGTGGGTTTTATAAATGTTTTTGCCTCCTGCTGTGTAGGTTAGGTCAACCCTTGGTGCACCTAAATGTGACATGTGTTTATGTTGCCAAGAGCAAATTTTACCTCCCTAAGGTGTCTGGTGGATCGGCCTTTTGGAAGGAGTCCATGAAAGGGGATGTGTTATTTTTGTGACATTATATAAATATATATTGTGAAATAATTTAAAGTGTTTATATGAGTATTTTCAAAGTGTGACAATTCAAGTGTTTTATACTACATGAGTATTCTTAAATGTGTAAACACGTTCTAATACGTGAACGTTTCGTGTGTGTTTGTTTAGGACCTCGATTCATAAGAGGGTGAAATTCCTGTAGTATTTGAATATCATTGTTTGCCGTGCTTAAAGGTACACGCTTAGACCATACTTTATATGTGGTTGTGCAAGTAATGTTGTTTCATTCTTGATTATTGCATTGTGACTAACATAAGGATTAGACATCTCAAATAATTTGAAAGAAGTTTAACTTGGAAATTGAGGATGGATGTTTTGGTTATCCCAATGGGTTAATAATTTGGACTGGATTATATAAATTTTATTCCCATGTTAGTTTTGGATCATTACGGTCACCATGGGGGTATGCATACTTTAAACTTAGACGACCCGAACAGGACGGGCAACGTCTTAGGTTGGTGGTTGCCTTGGGATTAGCTCTCCCAAGTGTATTCCTCCAAATGTAATGGATTATTACTTGGACGACCCGAATAGGACGGGCAACGTTTCAAGTTGGGGTTTTTGAATAAATATATTAGAGCCTTTGCATGCTAGGGTGAACACATTGCTTGTTTCCCACTTGTTGATATTTTGTATGTTGTCTCTGACATGTATTGGATTGTTCTTTTGAACTTGCTTCTGTCGTCGATCGATGACTAGCAGGTTGATTGCAGGTGGGCATTGGAGTGAGGTTGAAGTTAGGACCACATCACCCAAGACCACGTTTTATGTAATAAGACATATAGTAGGAATAATTTACATTTATGTAATGGAACTTAATCTGGTTTGTTTTGCCGTTTCGTTAGTAGAGGCCGTTGGGTTCTCAAGTTGTTTTTTTCGAACTTTACAATCCTGTCGCTACTGTATGCTTTATTATTCGCTTAGTTATATTCCCTTATCAATGGAACGTTGACGATCTTGGATGGGAATCTTCCCACTAAATTAATGTCCAGTTGTGAACCGGATTCGTATTTTTATATGATTATCCAGCTCACGCAAACCGGACCGTTATAGGAAGACTAATGTTGAGATGTGAAGTTATTCAAGAGAAAAAGAATGATACATTTCATCATCACTATTGCACAAGATCAATCAAACCCAAAATCATATTTAAAAGACCCACGGAAAAAACATTGACAAAGAAAAGCAAAAGAAAAACTGAAAGATAACACGTGTACAATTTGATAAGTAAAATATGTACCAAATTTTACCTTAGCAGTCCTATTAACAAGAGTGTTCTGAGAACCCACATCTGCTGGAACTGCAACAGGATTACCAGGTACATCCAACCTTGTTTTGGCAGGCCTAGGAGATTTAATAATTAAGTGGGCACATTAGGATTGAGAAAAGTCATCTAGAAAAATAATACAGCGTAAGATGGAATAAGACGGAATGGATGTCTGAACTTAAGAGTGTATCTCATTAAATATACAATTTGACAAAGTGTCTTTTATTCATAAGTTTGATTTATTAGATTGTTTAGAGTGAGACCTTAGCGTAGTTCTCAATTATAAAAGCCTTAATTTATAGCAGATACTATTTGTGTTGCTTTGACTCTCCCACTACTATATCATGCTATTGTTAAACATGCATGAGACCTTGTTTAAATTAAGATACTTTCACATGCTTGACATATTTTAGGATACACGGAAATGCTTTCCATTATCTTGGATACTTGTGATTGATCCAATACTTTACAGCAGGTCGAAGTAACATACATAGACTACAATTATGATTCTTGGTCAATTGTTAAAAGTAAAATTTTTGTTTGGTAGGTGTTGGAGAAGCTATACAAAGTAAGATGGAGTCCAAAGGATGGTGTGGGATGCATCATTATATCTCCTACAAGGGAATTGGCAAGTCAACTTTTTGGTGTTCTGAACTCAGTTAGGAGGCACCATGGATTCAGTGTTGGTTTGCTTATTGGTGGTCGTAAAGGTGTTGATACAGAGAAGGAACGTGTGAATGAGTTGAATATCTTAGTTTGTACTCCTAGGAGGCTTCTTCAACATATGGATGAGACAACAAATTTTGAGTGTTCTCAGCTTCAGGTCAACATGATATTCTCACTTCTCTTTTAGTTTAGTCATTCAGTTTTTGTCTAATTAGCTCAATCCTCGTAATTTGGTTATTAATTTAGGACTTAGGTGGTCAATGTTTGGCAAAACTTCTGTCAGTACAATACTCTATCTAAATTAATTAGACCACCAATTTTTAATAAACTGATATTGACCCTTGTTCTTTTAGAATAGGATATATTTCTTTTACATCCTGTCGTACTGGTATTTTACTAACATCCATCATATTATTCTATTCATTATTAGTGTGAGGTTTTGATTAGTGCAATCAATCAAGAGAAGTGGTATATGAAGGCTGAAAGACATACTGGCAGAGACTAGGACTAAGTTAGAGCATTCCTCGAACTTGGCAATGAAGGTGGCTACTGATTTTTCAGACATGCATAAGATCCTTCGCACGGTCTCTGCTCAAAGCCAGACAGTATTGGCCTTTGTTGACGAGCTATTAAGGAAGGTGGAATCCTTAGCCGATGCTTCTAAGTTTTACAAGCTTAAATCTGAGAGGCGTGCCAGGATTACCAAAAATTGGTTACTGTCCGAGGAAGAAAGAGCTTTCACGGCTAAACTTTCTAGGGAAATGATCAGTAACGGCCTTTAGCAAATGGGAAGTTGTTTCCCCTCTCTTTCAGCCACAAGTACGACGCTAAGAAAATAGTCAGATATGGCTACATAAAGGTATAGTATTTCACCTGCTAGAGAAGAGACAAGTTTAGGTAAATCAGCCAAATACTTAAGGTTCTGGAAGGACCCTTCTGCTTCAGGGCTCCACTCAAACATTTGCCCTTTAAAAGTTTTCAAGAAGGGTGAGCATTTGTCCGCTGATTTGGACATGAATCTTCCAAGTGCTGCTATGCAGCCGGTGAGTTTCTGAACTTCTTTCACGGACTTGGGTGACTGCATGTTCAGGATGGCTTGAATTTTCTCTAGATTAGCCTCTATTCACCTTTCATCCACAAGGAATCCCAAGCACTTCCCCACAGTGACCCCGAACATGCACTTCTCGGGATTTAAGCGCATGACGTGGTTCCTGAGGGTGAGGAAGGTTTCTCAGAGGTCTGCAGCATGGTGCTTTGATTCCTTGCTCTTTGCGATCATATCATCAACGTAGACCTCCAAGTTCCTTCCAATTTGTGCGTTAAACATCTTATTGACCATCCTCTAGTATGTGGCGCCGGTGTTCTTGAGTCCAAAAGGCATGACTTTGTAGCAGTAGTTGCCGGCGTTTGTGATGAAAGTTGTGTGTGGTTGATTCTCCTCTGCCAAGGGGATTTGGTGATATCCCGCACTAGCATCCATGAAACTCAAAAGGGCATGTCCTGTCGTAGAGCGACTAGGCGATCTATTTTCGGCAGCGGATAATCATCTTTCGGACAAGCCTTGTTTAAATCAGTAAAGTCCACGCATATCCTCCACTTGCCATTGCGCTTCTTCACTAGCACCACATTAGAGAGCCGATCAGAGTATTGGCACTCACGGATGAAGTTTGCTTTGGGGAGCTTTTGTACTTCAGCTTTGGCTGCTTCTATCCTTTCCTTGCCTTGATGTCTCAGCTTTTGTTTCACGGGTTTGTATCCAGGCTGCATGTCAAGTTTATGGCACATGACATCCTTTGCAATTCCAGGCATCTCTGAGACATTAAAAGCAAAAATGTCTCTGAATTCCACGATAATATTTAGAACTTCCTTTTAAGTTCTGCCTTTAAGTTGGCTCCTATCTTGATCATTTCTCCTTTCCACCACATATCAACCTCTTTGTGTCTATCGGAAGGTTCTGGTCTTTGGGAAGGGACATGTATATTCAAGATGGAAGCTTCCTCTAGTTTCCTCTTCTACCCACATTCTCGAACCAGTTCCTCGTTCTTCAAGGCGTTAATGAGGCATTCTCGAGCAGATTTTTGGTCGCCTCTCAATACACCTACCGAATGATCGTAATATACAACCCTAAGGACTAAAGTATTTCCCGATATAAAAAAGAGTTCCACTTGTCCTTTGCCATGGACTTTGATTGATGAGTTGTCTCCCATGTAGAGATATTCTCCATCCACACTATTGTGTAAAGTTGTGAACCAATGTTTACTCTTGCACACTTGTCTTGCGGCCTCCGAATCGATCCACCATGATTTGTCATCATCCTGCACAATATTCACATTAGATACCATGGAAGAAAGATTCAAACCAGAATTTTCATTCAAAATTGCATGATTAGCTGTAGTATGAGGGTTGTTGCTTGTAGAAGCACCACCCTTCATCTTCTTGAGTTTGTTCTTAAACACAGAGCAATTCTTCTTGCGATGTCCGGTTTACCACATTCCCAATAAGCATTGTCATTGACCTTTTTCTTGCCTTTTCCCTTAGGATTTTGTGGTTTTTTTTCTCTTGTCTCCACTTTTAAATACCTTTCCATCTTCTATCACCATGTTAACGGTTGATAGATTAGGATTATCCCCCTCAGAATTTTCAAGTTCTCTTAAACTTGCTTCAACTGGAAGATGTTAAGCGAGTTCTGTAAGAGTAATGTCTTCCTTCTTATGTTTGAGGGTGTGTCTAACATCCCTCCATGAATTTGGTAGTTGTCTATGATACTTGAAACTATGTAAAATTCATCCATGGTTATGTCGTGCACTTTCATGTTATTATACATCCGTCGTAATCCATGGAATTGGTCAATCACCGGACGGTTGTCCAACATTTCATAGTTATTAAAGTTACTTACTAAAAACTTCTTAGAACTTGCATCTTCCGACATATATTTTGTTGGATTTAGAGTATATATGATAATTAGAATGTTTAATTAATTATATTAAATAAATAAATTTAATTAAGAATATCCCAAAGTGTGTATTTAAAGAAAGGAAAAAATGGGACAGAACAAAGTGCGTGGCTAGCGAAGTTTTACGCGGCCCGCGGATGCAGGCAGAGGCAAGTGCGCACCCCGTGGAGTTTTGGGAGGCACGCGCACCCTACTCCTACGTGTGGGTTTTGTTTCGTTATTGTTCTGTTTCGTTTTGTCAGTTAATTTATAACCACCAATGGTTTATATGGTTATTATAATCAAGATTCTTGGGATATATGGGTTGAGTGAAAAGCGACTTTGATTCATGAATCGATCTCGTGTTTCACGGATCAACCTCGTGTTTCATGAAGCACACTTTGCTTCATGAAATAGTGTGAGCTATTCAATAAATATAGAATGCTTGTATGTTATTTCACACATACACATTTCCTGATTTTCTTCTCTTCTTGAGCATTCAAAATTAAGAACTTGCAATCCTTGATTTTATCAAAAAGTATTTCCGGTCTATTTGGTCCAAATTTGGATTGGACCGGATGGAATCCGGGTTAGATTGGGACCGGACCGGATGAAATCCGGGTTATACAAGGACCAGACCGGATGGAACCGGTTCGGTCTTAGCATATTCGAGATTCTGGTCTTCCGGTCCAACTAGTTCCGATTCGGTCCGGGTTTGGACCTGTGAACACTCCTTGTTGTATAGGTCAAAGTGTTAGCCCGTAAAAAAGATCCAAGACTAAAAGATGGAAGTAGAAAAGATACGAATGCTGAGGTGGATGTGCGGCAAAACATGGATGAATAAGATAAAACATCAGGAGTTCAAAGAGAGCTAATTGTTGCCCCACTATCTGCTAAGATGCATAAAAATTGACTAAGATGGTTTGGGCATGTGCAAAGAAAACTAAGTAAGAATAGTTAGAGACGCCAGATTCACATTCTAGACTAATAAAAGTTTCTTTTTGTTGTCTTTTTGGCCCTGATGCCTAGTTGTTTACTTACCTGCCCTGTTGTACCTTTTTTTACCCATCAGGACTATTATATTATCCCAACCTTTGCTTGACTATTGTGGTTCTTCTGCAGGTAGTTCTAGAACTTCAAACAACAATGATAATTCTATTCCTCTCTATGTAGGGCTTTCACCTTTAGGGGGGTAGAAATGACCACTTTCCTCTAGTACTCCCTCTCAAGGGATTACGAATAGGGATGACAATGGGTTGGATCTGGACCAAGTCTAGGTGGACCTGGATCCAGATTCGTTTTCAAGAGTTGGATCCAGATTCGGACTCGGATCCGCGGGTCTACTTTTTCTAGACCCATATCCGGATCCGTGGATACTGCGGATCTAGTATCGGATCCGGGTCCAAAACAGGTCTTACTTTTTTTTGTATTTTTTGATCGTGTTGACATTGCAACAAATTTATATTCATAGACTAATAATAATAATAATATATAATTTCACAATCGATCACCCAGAAAAACATTATACAATTTAATTTGTCTTAAAAATATCTAAAAACGCATTAAAGTTGGATATTAGGAGTAGTAAACTGGGATACTGGGAGTAGTGTTATTAGCGGATATTAGGAGTAGTAATTAACCAAGGATACTCGGAGTAGTGTTACTACGGAAACAGTGAGTGAGTGCAAGTTTTTGATCGTGGGGTACTGGGTTAGGAGTAGTGTACAGACAGTGAGTGAGTGTAAATTATTAGTGAGTGCAATTTATTAGTGAGTTAGTGGGGAACAGGGATCAACATATTTACATTCAAGAATATATATTTAATATAAAAAATAATGAAAACGGGTCCCCCGGATCCGGAACGCAAAATTTAAACGGACCCGGACCCGGACCCGACGTGTCTATTTTTTAAGGACCCAGATCCTTTAAAACGGATCCGAATCCACGAATCCGAATTTGGTCCAATACCCATTGCCATCCCTAAGTACGAATATAGATTGTCTGTCACCTTTTCTCACCCAAACCCTGTTTTTGTGCGGGTTATGGGGTTGATAAAGATGATGATAAATATGATTAAAACTCCCTATGTTTCTTTTGAAACATGCCATTTGGTTTTTGGACACTATTTATCATTCACTCTTAATTTGTATATTAGTCTTAATCTATAAGTTAAAACATATTCAAATGAAATTTTGTTTGATTTGTCATAACATAAGATTTAGGAAAAATTATCTAGAAATAATTCAATATATTCATGATTTTCCTAATATCCCACCTATTGATTAACCATGAACAATCCCAACTTTGAGGGGTATTTTCCTATCATAAATCTGGTGACCAGATGACTTGCTATAACAAGTTTTAGTTTAAAAATAAGATAACTTATAATAAAATGTCTAAAAAAATGTTAAAAAAATGTTCATAAAAAATTTATGATTTTTTTTATTACTTTGAACATTTTATGTAAATTTTTGAAATTTTTCTCTAATTTTTAATTAATATTCAATTTTTTTTTGGTGAATTACCTACTATAGCAGGTCATCGGGTTACCCAAGTTTACTCTTGGCAAATACCCTTAAAGTTGAGATTATTTATGGTTAATCAATAAGTGAGATTATTGTAGGAAAATAATAATAAAAAAAAACTTGGATTATCGTACGTAATTTTTCCTGAGATTTATTAATATCAAATTTTTATATATTTTAATTTTTCAACAATTAGAAAAATTAAGGGTAGTATGAGTGCCTTAGCAACTTATTTGCCCTAGCTTCCTTATGTTGGATCCACATCTACACGTACACCGTGCATTTGCAATTAAATTAAACTTCATATCTGATTTTTCTCCCACAAAGGTATTTGGGTTTGAAAATGAATATTCCCAATAATATACAATCAATCTCTCAAACCAATTAGTACAAATTCATTGAACTAATGGCTCGTTTGGTTAGTAGTACTAAATGGTGGTAATGATAATGATTTATAGTGTAAAATTTCATCAAAAGTTTCATATCATTCCCTTGGTAAAATTTGATAAAAAAAAAGTTTTAATTCTTGTTTAAAATCTGAAATTTTTTGAAAATTTTCGAAAATCTGAAAAACTGAAAATTTGTCTCCATTAATTTGTTGTCGTTTATGTACTTGTTTGTTGAACATTTTTGACAATCTGAAAATTTTCGAAAATTAGGGTTAATTATACAATTTTGTCTCCAATAATTTGTTGTGGTTTATGTACTTGTTTGTGAAAATTTTCGAAAATCTGAAAACTTTCGAAAATTTTCGAAATTTTGCAATTTTTGTCTCCATTAATTTGTTGTTGTTTATGTTTCAATTACTGAAATTTTGCAATTTTGTCTTCATTAATATCACTGAAATATTTAATTTCTTGTTTAAAACCTTCAATAATTCTTGTTTTGAAAATTAGGGTTGTTGTATAGGGTTGTAGTTTAATCTAATGGCGTTTTGAGTGATATTTTATTATTGATTTTTAAGTTTCTTCTGTTTACTCTTTGTTGTCTCCATTAAAGTTACTGAAATATTAATATACTAGGATAGAAACCCGTGCAATGCACGGATTTTTTAATACGTTGATATTTTAGTGAAATTTTATACGAACGAAAATATTAAATGAAGGTGCATGATAAATTATTTATATCTTTCTCTTGTTTAACACCAAATTTTGCAATAAAGTATGATTTTCCTAACACACAGGAATTAGAATAATATGCCATTGTAAATTTTCCCATTGAAGTCATTATAGATGTATCCTTTTCGTCCACCAGCATTAAGTAAATCGATGTGGTAACATCTTTCTCTTTATACTCCCACATATGTATGACCTTTGCATTGATTTTCCCTATCACTCTGTATTTCAGTAATGTAATTTAAACTCAATGTTATTATTGAAAATATTACCGAAGTTTGAGAAAAGAGAAATGTTATGAGCAATTAATCAAAAGATGCTTTTATACTGTTGTTCATGACAATTTTATTCTTGTCATATATACTCCTGCCATAAATACTGGCTAATAAAATATTTAGTCTTGTCATATAATAATCCGGGTATTATAATAATCTGCGGTATTTTAAAAATTGTCAAAATTGTAATGTATGCAATTTTATTCTTGCCATATATAATCCTGCCATAAATACTGGCCAATAAAATATTTATTCTTGCCATTTAATAATCTGCGGTATTATAATAATCTGCGGTTTTTAAAAACTATCAAAATTGTGATGTATTCAAATTTATTATTGCCATATATCCTCCTGCCATAAATACTGGCCAATAAAATAATTACTATAATAATCATTAAAAATCCCTGGTCATAAATAATCCTGCCGTTTTAAAATTGTAGAAACTTTGTCCCGGTTGTCAAAATCCCTGTTCATAAATAAATTAATCACTATACTATTATTGCCATATATAAAATAATTACTGGTCAAAATCCGGGATCTCATTGTTATTATTGTCATATACTAAAATAATTACTATACTACACATTAAAAATCCCTGGTCATAAATAATCCTGTCGTATTTAGAAATTCCTGACCATAAATACTCCTGCCCTAAATACTGGCCAATAAAAAAATTACACTTGTCACTTTCATATTCATTCATATTTTTCATTACTATACATTAAAATTAATATAGTGTATAATTACTGAAATATTATTGAAATTTTAATGGAGACAAGAGAGTATATGCTTACTAATTTGTAAATATATAATTGGTATTCTCTCTTTAGTTTTAATTTTTAGGCAACTTATCTTAAGATGGTTGAAGAGGCAGAAAAAGCTAGTGACACCGCCAACTATAATGCAATTTATTTGAAACCTTTTCTCCAAGTCACCGAGCAAAAGAAGAAGAAATCGTCCAAAGTTTAATAGAGTGGAAACCATTGTACTCGACTCAACCAGTACCCAACTGCAAGTTCAGACTCTTCATGCGCAAATGGCACAATGCTCTAGCATTGACTTCCTCTTAATTTATGTTTATTATTTAATATTGAACATATATTATTAGTATTGGATCATGGGATCAGAATATTATATTTTGGATGTATTCTCTAGCATATATATATATATATATATATATATATATATATATATATATATATATATATATATATATATATATATATATATATATATATATATATATATATATATATATATATATATATATATATATATATATATATATATATATATATATATATATATATATATATATATATATATATATATATATATATATATATATATATATATATATATATATATATATATATATATATATATATAGGGGTAGGATCAAGTGAAAACACATAAAGTGGTGAAAACTGAAAACCATACAGAGGTATACATATTCAAGCAAAAGAGATACATATCATCTTATAGGGTGTACATATTTTTTGTGAAGAAAAAAGTTCATATTATTTACAAAAATACCACTTGAATATGTACCCTTTTTAAGCAGTTATGTACCCTTTTTAACAAATGTACGTTAAATTATTTACAAAACTGCCACCCAAATATGTACTCCATTTGAGCTATTATGTACCCCTGTTTTCAGTTTTCACAATTTTAATTGGTTTCACACGATCCAAATCATATATATATATATATATATATATATATATATATATATATATATATATATATATATATATATATATATATATATATATATATATATATATATATATATATATATATATATTATTATTATTATTATTACAAATATAATGTTTTGTTGATATCTTGTAGGACAAAATCCAACAGATTTCCAACAAAAACGTCTGTTGGTATTTTCCTACAAGATACCTACAGAATTGGTTTGTAGGTAATTGCCAACAAACTTGTAACGAAGTATTTTAGCTATAAAGCTCATACCAACATAAACCCGTTTGTTGGTATCTTATAGGTAAAGGGTCTGCACCTATAAATTACCAACGAAAAAGTTTATTGGTAAATTGATTTGTTTTGTAGTGACCTAATACCACATCTTTCAATGGTAATGCAATGGAATAGATTTTATGAAGAAAATGAGATGATTGAAGTTGGACAAGCATGATTATCAAGTTAACCAAGAGCTTTTTGAAACAAAATGACAGTACTTTTTCATTCTCATGACCACCGTTTATGGTACCTACCAAACGGGCCGTATATGATAATGTGTTCAAGGAAAATGTAAAATCAGAAGGAAAAAAAAAACACTTTTTTCCTGCTTCAAGTGAATGAAAGAAAGAAAGAGACAAAATTAAATGTTGATGAACAAGTGAGTTTGATCTCCATGCACCCACTCTTATTTATAGAATATTGGGATGACTTCATCCAAATCCTTTTATCAGTTAACTGATTTATATTAGTTAAAACATTTATTCGTAACAACACAATACTCCATGAAACAAAGTTTCAGTTCACGAACAATCCTTCTGTTCTGAGGTTGCTTGAACGAACATTATTAGTGCTCAAACGACCACTTGGCAAGATCTTTGTAATTTTACGTTAGTATAAGAATGACAATGCAGTAGTAATTTTACGTTTATCACTATTTCATATTTACTTTCTTTAATTTTTTCATTCATATTTGTACGGTACAAATCGAACTTGAAATGAGTATAATGAAATTAAGAATAGTTCTTTATCTTTTGAGTTGTTCTGCCGAATCAGTCGCCCAAAATCTTTGATATCTACTCGGACCGGATAAAAAAAAGGGATCACTTCTTATGGACTCGTTGAGAATAATGCGCTCTAGTGGAATTCTCACAGACAATATAAGATTGCAGCCAGAAAGATCGAGTGAACATATCACCATCTAATGTCAACAACGGGCGTTGAATACTCGAAAGAAAATACAAAAACGATAAGGCTAAAGTAATATATCAGATCATAGAATAATTCTTAATTGTACTTGTTTAGTTTTCAGGTTCCACCTTTTGTAAAGTGTAATGCTAATGTCAAATTAAAAAAAATCTTTGGAAATGCAGAATCAATACCCAGATGTACATATGAAAGGTACACAAAGTTATCATATATTCTGTTCTCTGTATCTTGTTAGGAATCACGATTGCTGCCGGACACTGGAGAGCAGCTTCTCATAATCCCATATTTTCTGCATTTCTATTTGTCTTTTGGCTCTTCAAATTCAGTTGAGCTAAAGTTCTTATGTAACTGCACACGTGGCATTTACGACGTAGAATTTGATCAATTTCCTTCTTTGGATGATCTACTAGATCATGTATGTAGAAGAAGGACAAGTACAATAGTGTTCTTCTAGATTTCTATGTGTGGATAACATGGTATACCACAGAGTTCTTATCTCACCCATCCAACTTTTCAAGTAAAATATTGAGCATCATGTAAGAGTGGTTCCTTGACATGATATCAGAAGTCAGCAGTGTAACAAGAGGTCGTTAACCACCCAAAATTGGAATATTCAACGCAAGGTTTGATAAGGACATCTGCTGCATCCACCCATCTAACACAAAGGCTCTCATGTGAGGGGGCGTGTTAGAGTATATAACATAACCATATAAGCTTAAACTTTTGATTGAATTGATTCCTACATAGATAGAATATAATGTTGGGATGAGTTGTCCCACATCGACAAATTAAAAATGGTGTGCACACTTTATAAGCTATTGGAGACCTTCTTCCCAAGGCCATATGGTTTTGGGATAACATATATCTCCTTAGCTTATGAAGTGTGTGCACCTCGTGTTCCCGTTTATTGTGCTGGCATTCACAATAAGTCCAGCCTAACTCAACATATAAAACCAATCTTGAGACTTCAATCATCAGTTGTTGACGTGTGCTGCAAAGTCAATGTTGTTAGATTCCTTTAAAGATGGGTTTCTTTCCTTGTGTCAGAGTTAGACATATAATGTGCGAGGATAGGACTAATGTCCTTGATTCCTTACGGAAAATGTATAACCTGTATCATGTAACAAGTCGTTTTCGTGCACAGATTGCAAATCGAAAAGAGAAAAATTGAAAGCCGATTCACTTTTTGAGCTATAACTTCTGGAACTTATCCTCTTAATAGCATCACTTCCTGTATACAAACAAGAGTCATCAGCCTGAAAACGCGGCTATAAATAGACCTGTCTGTTGCAGCGTTTAACTCAATCTAACAACAAATTTACTTCAAATTAATAATAAGAATGGATGTTTTGAAGAGTTTGGTGCAAGAAAGAGCTGTAGTAATCTTCAGCAAGGCGAACTGTCCTGTAAGCCACTCAATGAGGCAGCTGATTAGCGGATTTGGTGCGAATCCTACTGTGTATGAACTCGATCAAATGCCTAACGGACGTGACATTGAAAGAGTCCTGCAGATGATGGGCTGCAGGCCTAGCGTACCGTCCATCTTTATTGGTGGTAATTTTGTGGGCGGGCCTAATGATGTGATTAGTCTTCAAGTGCAAGGAAGACTTGTGAAGATGCTTATGGATGCAGGGGCTATTTGGCTGTGGAACAGGAATTAGCTAGCTGCTAATTTTGTTCAAGTTAATGTGCAGTTAGAAGTAGAATAAGAGATGTTTAATAACTTCCAATTTGTAGAAAACTAGCTACAAATGTGTTCTAGAGAGTGTTTTTCTTTGAAGCACTATCATATATCCCTGAAGTTATATTGTATTTCAGTGATGTATTAATATATGAATGAGTATACCAATAAGGTAATTATCTTTGGATAATTATGAAATTTGTTACTTATAATGAGTTGAAAATTTGTTACTTATAATGAGTTTGATGCATGTTCTTTTTAGGTTTAATCTTTGAAATGGGTTAAGGTTTATTTGAGATACTAGTATATAAACTCATACAATGCACGAAGTTTATTAGTATTCAAATAACTATAAATCAAAATTTTAAAGAATGATGCAAGTGCATTGATAGTGAACATGATTTGAATCTCCCACAATAAAATTTAAACCAAGAAAAATCTTTGATGGACAAAACTCTATAATATTGTCATTTAAATTTTTTTCCGGTTTTTTTTTTAATATTATTGTACAATGTCACATGATTCGGTTGTTTTACCCACGAATTAATTTGGTTCGTTTTGGCTCGAATCGGAATTCTTTCGCCAGTTGAATCACCGATGGGAGCGAATCGGTTTTCCAGCTAACTTAACCAAGAAAAGAGGGTAGCATGAAGAAGTGATCGAAATATAAAACGATAAAAATCTTACTTGATGAATCAGACTAGAAGATTGAAGAATACAGACAATATAAAGATGATAATTCCACCAATAATGCCTGTTTTAAGCTTATGCAACTTTACTGGTATAGTCATTCATTTCTTCCGTTAGAATGTGCAATTATTTATTGTAATTACTAGGGTTTTGGTGTTAGGAGTAATGTATAAGGAAAAGTTTTGTTCTAGTTTATTGAAATGTGTGAACACATCTCAGAAAAATAGTGAATCTCTTTGCAAACCTGCTGCGTAAAAAATTGTATACATGCCGTTTAAAAAGTATTAAGTATTATATACTATAAATTGAACTAGTTGAGAGATTTGTCAATCAAAAAGAGTAAAAGTAGTACTTTTAATATTTTTATACAACATTATATTAGAGTTATTCTTGACATATGTAATACTCCCCCTAATTTATTATTATTGTTACATTATTATTGTACATATTAAATTATAAAAATCTTATATAATTGTATTTAGTAAAAAATTTTAATATTTTATTTCTATCAAAATTTACATAGAACCGAATTAAATATTGAACAACGTCGCAAATACTTATACATAATAAGATAACTATATTCATTTATAAAAAATGTAAAAAAATATCGCTATTATTTATGCAGATTGCAATCACTATATCAATTAAAATGATAACTATGCAATCACGAGTATTAATATAGAATGCAAACATTTTATTCATTTATATAAAATGTAAAACTATGTTGCTAGTATATATGTAGGTTGCAATCACTAACTAATATTAAATATAGTACAACATCGTTAATATTTATATACAATGTGATTACTATAATCATTTATAGATAATGTACAACAGTGTTGCTAGTGTTTAAAGAATACGATTACCATGTTCACTTATATAAATGTTGAACAATGTCTCTAGTATTTATACAGAATGCGATCACTAACTAATATGAAATTTAGAACAAAGTCACTAGTACCTACGTAGCATGCGATCACCAACTAATATGAAATATAGAAGAATGTTGCTAGAATTTATATAAAATGCGATCACTAACTAATATGAAATGTAGAGCAATGTCGCTAGTACCTATCGAGCATGCGATCACCAACTAATATGATCATGTAGAACTATGTCACTAGTATTTATATAGAATGCAATCACTAACTAATATAAAATATAGAACAATGTTGCTAGTACTTATGTAGAATGTGATCACTAACTAATACGAAATGTAGAACAATGTCGTTAGTACTTGTATAGAAAGTGATTACTAACTAATATGAAATGTAGAACAATGTCACTAGTACTTATATAGCATGCGATCACTAAATAATATGAAATGTAGAACAATGTCGCTAGTATTTATATAGGATTCGATCACTATAACATAATATAAAATGTAGAACAATGTCGCTAGTCTTTATACAGAATGTGAGAACTAACTAATATGAAATGTAGAACAATGTCGCTAGTATCTTATATAGAATGCGATCATTATATTCATTTATATGAATTCAAAATGTTGAGTAATGTTTCTAGTATTTATGTAGAATACGATCACTGTATTCATTGATTTATACGAAATGTAGAACTATATCGTTAGTATTTTAAGTAGAATGCGATCACTATTCAATTGCATAAAATGTATTATAGTCTAATTGTAGAAATTTTATATGAAATAAATAGATACTTTTTTACATGATTTGATAATGAAAAATAATTATATTATAGTCTAATTAGTGTAATTAGATGATGAAATATAACTATGAAATAAACTAATATTACAAACACACTAATAGTAGTCTCATCCTCATCATCATCCTAACCCCAGTAAACAAACACACTAATTAGTCTAAATAGTTTACAACAGTA
>JAAKBH010001067.1:0-56517 GCA_019776075.1 Amaranthus palmeri
AGGAGGCGGGCTGGGTCCTACTGATTCCCCAGTCGTTCAGCCTGCCAAGCGCCAAAAGACGCTTCCTCCATCTGGGAGTTCTAGCAAGAAGATGGCAGGGACTGCGAAGGACAAGGGGAAAGGGATTGCAGTCGAGGAGTCCGAGCCTGATATCACCGTGAGGGATACCGGAGTCGTGCATTGTTCTGATTCCGCGTTCTCTGATTTAAGTCCCAAGGACTTAAGGATACGTTGGAGGAGGGCACTAGGTCAACTGGTTTCAGACCAAGACCTTAAGCAACTGGCGACCATCCCTGCTCGGACTCGGACTAACGAGCTTTTATCTTTGCAGGCTGAGGTGATTCTTTTTACTTAAAAAGCTCCCTTTTAAGTGTTTGTGATATTTATACGAGTATTCTTGTTTGCAGTTTAACATTCGGATGCAGTATGAGCTGACCAAGGCCGTGGGAGTGGAGAAGCTTGAAGCTGATCTCCAGGATGCTCAGAAGAGGGTCAGTGATCTTAACGGCAAATTGATCGTGAAGAACGACAAAGTGATGAATCTGACCAGGGAGAACAAAGGCCTCCGGCACTCGTTGGATAAAATGCACGGCAAGTGTCGTTTTCTCAAGGAGGCCGTGCTGCTGAGGGGAGCGTGAACTGGCTCTAAAGAAGAAGATTGCAAAGGAGTGGCTGGAGACTACTGAGGGCCGACAACACTCGTCTAGGCTGGCAGCTGATGCGTATGCCCAGGTATGCGTGTCAAAGAGTTGATGTTGCAGCATGCCAACGAGAAGTCCGAGAACAAGGTGGACTTTGCAGCTTTGCTCAAGGCCGGAGAAGAAGAGCATGACTTAGCCGTAAGGAGGTTACTGAGGAGATGAAAGAGCTAGAATCTCTCGGCCTTGATGAAGATGATGAGGCCGAAAAGGCGGCTTGGGAAGAGCCTTGCCCTCCGAGCTTCTGAAGAAATATGATGTCGACTTCGAGCATTATGACATCTCTATCCCAACTAGGCCGCCAACTCCTCAAGCCTCCCCTGTTCAAGCCGTTCCTTTGCTTCCTCCTACTGTGCCTCCGTCTCCCTCTGTTTCAGCTGGCCGACGCTCTCCCTCCGTTTCAGCTGGTCATCGTTCACCCTGTGCCTATCCTGCAGCCTGATGTCACCTTTTCTGTTGAAGACCTCCTTGGTGGTGACGAATGATGTATTTTGATTAGGTTGTGTTCTGATTAGTCTTTTGGTGTAACTTGTATTGAAAATCTATTGATTGCATCTGTCTCGTGGCTTCGGCCATTCTTGTATTAGGCTTCGGCCTTTGGATTTGTGATTAATGAAGTCGGATCATTGTGCTTATGTATCTTTGAATTGTCGTCTATTTTGATTTAACTCATAGGTTAACCAAACAGGTGCCGGTTAGGCAATAAACTCATACTTGTATCAAAAATTTAATATATGACAAGCTTCTGACCGGGAAATGTGCCAGTTCGACTGGCTTAGATTAAGTGAACTTTTCATTCTTGGCCTCACCCAACGCCGGTTAGGCCGATTACATTAAAACGGTAGAAACATAGCAAATTTTTTGGGCCCCTCTGTTGTAGGCCGAATACAATACAAACTAACACGCTTAGCAAATTAAGGCAACATAACAACATATATGCCCCCAGTTGTGTTGGAAGCGGCATAGTTAAGCATAAAATTTCTTCAGATGGTCCGAATTCCAAGGCCTTGGTAGTGGTTTACCGTTCTCTTCTAGCTCATAAGTTCCTGGTCTGACCACCTTGGTGACCTTGAAGGGTCCGTCCCAATTCCTCCCTAGCTTCCCTTTTTCAGTCGCTTTCCCCGTGGCCTCTACCTTTCTCAGGACCTCTCCCACCTGGAATTGGCGGGGTTTCACCAACTTGTTGAATTGCCTGACCATTCTTTGTTTTTTTGGGCCACAGATTTCAAAAAAGCATCGCCTCGTAGCTCGGGCAGCAGATCGAGGTTGATGGACTTGTCTTCATCATTGTCCCTATGCTGATAGTAAGTCACCTGGTGGACGGTATTCCCCACTTCCACGGGAAGGACAGCTTCTGATCCAAAGACGAGTGAAAAAGGTGTGTGGCCTGTGCCTCTTTGACGGTCGTGCGACTTGCCCATAATATGCCGGGTAATTCCTCAACCCAATTGCCACGGCTTCCTTCTAACTTCTTCTTGATTCCCTTAAGTATTATTTTATTTTCGACTCAACTTGGTCGTTTGTTTGAGGCCGGGAAACAGACGAGAAGCGAGTGTTGATGTTGAAGCGGGCACAATATTCTCTCGTGGCGGTGCTGTTGAATTGTTTGCCGTTGTCAGAAATGATGACCTGGGGTACCCCGTAGCGAGTAATGATATTTCGCCACAAGAACTGGCAAACTTGCTTATCGGTGATGGAGCTGAGGGCCTCGGCTTCAACGTACTTGGTGAAGTAGTCTATAGCCACAATGACAAATCGACGTTGCCCGCTAGCCGGAGGAAAATGGCCTAAAAGGTCGATTCCCCATCGGTCAAAAGGCAAAATGGCTTGTATAGGGGAAAGGTAGTTAGATGGCCGGCGAGGCACTTTCGCCATAAAAATTGGCATTTTTCACAAGTTTCACTAGTTTCTCCGCGTCCGCCTTCATGCTCGGCCAATAATACCCACTTCGCAGAACCTTTCCTACAAGTGTCCGAATCCCTTGATGTATGCCACAGGCACCTTCGTGTATTCCCTCAAAATGTAATCACCCTCGGTGGGGGTTACGCACTTGAGTAGGGGATGGGTATAGGATTTTCTTGTACAAAGCCCCTTCGTACCATTCGAAGTACTTTTGCCTTCCTTACCAAATGGTTCCTTCCTCGGGATCTTCTGGCATTTCCCCGTCCCGGAGGAGAGAAATGTATGGATCCATCCACGAGTCAGTCCGGTTAACTCCGCGACGAAGGCGTTTATACTTGGGCTAGGCAAGACTTCCCAACAATATTGGCGGGGTTCATTGCTGATGGCAGAGCTGGCTAATCGGGAGAGAGCATCGGCCTGGGCATTTTCCGACCGGGGTATATGACTGAGCGTGACAGATTCGAACTTTCCAACAATTTCTTTCACCTTAGTGAGATACATCTTCATACTTTCATCTCTTGCCTCAAATTCCCCACTAACTTGTCCTGCTATCAGCGGAGAATCCGTGTGGGCGATGACCTTTCTAGCCCCAGAGGCCAAACAGATACCGAGACCCAAGAGAAGGGCTTCATATTCGGCTTCGTTGCTGGTGGCAACGAAGTCAAAACGCACCGCATGTTCTAGCCTGGCCCCGTGGGGTGAGATGATGAGCAATCCAGCTCCTGCACATTCTCGTGTTGAAGATCCGTCAACAAACAACTTCCAATCTTCCATGGGGGAGACAGGCTCCATAGATCCCGTGAACTCAGTAATGAAATCGGCCAGGGCTTGTGCCTTGATGGCGGTCCTTGGCTCAAAATCTAGGCCGTAGTCAGCTAATTGGTTGGCCCAATCGGCGATCCTGGAAGATTGGTTCTTACTCTCTAGCACCTTCTTCATGGGTTGGGAGGTGCGAACCGTGATGGAATGGGATTGAAAATATGGTTTCAATTTTCTGCTTGACATTACAACAGCGAAAATTGACTTTTCAACGGTAGAGTAACGGGCTTCCGATCCGCGGTAGGCATGACTGATATAGTAGATAGGCAGCTGTTGCTTACTTCTTTCTGCCACGAGGACAGCACTCAATGAGAATTCTGATACAGAGACATACAAATATAATTTCTCACCCGGCAAGGGTGACACCAACTTGGGCAATTCTGCCAAATACTTCTTCAACTCGAGGAAGGCTCCTTCCGCTTCTTGGTCCCAATCGAACCTTGGTTGCTTCAATGTTTTAAAGAAAGAATGACATCTAACTGCCGATTTAGACATGAACCGACTCAAAGCGGCGATACAGCAGGTTAGGCGTTGTACTTCTTTGACTGTCTTCGGCGATTTCATTGACAGGATAGCTTGAATTTTATCAGGGTTGGCTTCTATTCCTCTTTCGTCAACCAAAAAACCCAAACACTTGCCTCCGGTTACTCCGAATACGCACTTTTCTGGATTTAGGCGCATCCTATTCTTTCGCAGAGTTTCAAAAGTTTCGCGGAGGTCCTCAGCATGATTTTCAGCGAGCTTGCTTTTGGCTATCATATCATCCACGTAAACTTCGAGATTTCTTCCAATTTGTTCCTGAAACACCTTGTTGATCATTCGCTGGTAGGTGGCGCCGGCATTTTTCAAGCCAAATGGCATCACCATGTAGCAGTAGACCCCGGAAGGGGTAATGAAGGCCGTGTGAGGTCTGTCTTCTACAGCCAGCGGAATTTGATGGTAACCGGCGTTGGCATCCATGAAACTGAGCAATGCATGTCCGGCTGTGGAGTCAACCAGTTTGTCAATCTTGGGCAGAGGGTAATCATCCTTTGGACAGGCTTTGTTGAGGTCCGTGAAGTCCACGCACATGCGCCACTTTCCATTCGGCTTCTTCACCAGAACCACATTAGCCAACCAGTCCGAATACTTGCATTCCCTGATAAATCCGGCTTTTAGCAACTTTCTCACTTCCTCATTCGCGGCAGACGCTCGTTCAGCGCCCTGATGTCTCAACTTTTGTTTTACCGGCTTGTATCCGGGGTTGATGTCTAGGTGGTGGGAAGCTATTTCGGCGGGTATGCCGGGCATTTCCTCTACCTTGTAGGCGAATACATCGCGGTATTGACGGAGTACGTCTATGATGCTCTCTTTCACTTCTCCAGTTAGGCTTTTCCCTATACGAATCTTTTCTTCGCCCCACAGGGCAACTTCCTCGTAACCCTCCACAGGTTGGGGGTGAGCGGTTCTTCTTTGATAGTCCTCAGCTATATGCATGACCGATTCGGAGGCGACCTTTCTTTTCTTACTCTCGGGGCTTTTGTCAGTTCCGACCCCTAGCCTGAGGCTATTCACTTGGCATTCTCTAGCTATTTTTTGGTCTCCATGCAAGACACCTACTTGGCCGTCATCCTTCTCGTACTGGATAAGCAGTTGGTGGGACGAAATGACGGCCTTGATCTTGTTGATGAGAGGCAGGCCCATGATTATGTTATAGGGGAAGGCAATATCTACAACAGTGAATCGGACCGGCAAGGTCCTTCCGTTACCTCTTGCCCCAAAACGCACCGGGAGCACGATGGTGCCCGAGGGGCTAACCCTGCTGCCTCCAAATCCAACCAGAGGCCGATCGAGTTTCTCCAAATGCTCGGGGCCGTACTTGAGTTGCTTCAAGCAATCCATCGTTATGAGATCAGCGGTGCTGCCTGTGTCGACTAAGACTCTCCTAACACTCATTAGCCCCACCTTGAGTGTCAGGACGATGGGGTCCGAGTGCGGATGCTGTATGGCCTGGCTTCCTTCCCCGAAGATCATCTTCGGTCCATCGACGGCCTTCTTGGCGTCCTCGGTCATTATATTTAATGTATGAACGCTGTCTTTGATAGACCGATTGCTTACAAAAAACTCTGAATATCCTCCCGTTATCATGTGTATTACTCCCTGAGTGGCCTCGGACTGCTCGTTATCATTGTTGCGCCTATCATTTCGGGGCCGTGGGATTTCTCTTCTTTCCCGGGGTCGCCCCTCTTGCTTCATGAAGCGGTTGAGCTGTCCTTCATCAGCCATCTTGTCTAGTATCTTTTTCAGCTCGCGACATTGGGACAGGGTATGTCCGTGTTCCTTATGGTATTCACACCAATAGTCCATATTCCTTCGCCCTTGGGACGTGGAAATCCTCTGGGGAGTGGGTAACTGATCCCGGACCGAGTAGAAGATGTCCTTCTGACTGCGGTTGAAGCGGGATTCGGCGTTCCCTTTGGCTTCCAAAGTCGGGTAGGCATGCACTTGCCTCCGAGTATCTTCCCTTGGGGGTCCCATGGGTGATCTAAACCTTTCTCTTCCGTGATTATCCGTGTGTCGCCGGCTAGGCGTGTTTTCTTGCGATCTTCCAACTTTTTCTTTCTTCTTTCTCGACTCCATTGGAGTACAAATGTCAGATGCTCTTATGAATCGCTGAACGATCTCCATAGCTTCCGCGTAAGTGGTTATGTCGTGTTCCAACAACTTCCATTTCAACTTAGGAGTTTTGATCCCATTGATGAGGGCCGGGACGGTTGTGGCGTCGTTTGCCCCTGGGATGGACAACACTTCTTCGTGGAATCTTTGAATGTACTCTGCCACAGTCTCTCCTTCCTTTTGGATGACTGACATCAAATGTAGATTCGATTTTCTCTGCCTTTTTGATGCGACGAAGTGATCCAGGAATAAAGCTTCAAGTGCTGCAAAGCTATCTACACTTCCGGGGGGTAGGGCCGTGTACCAAGTCAGAGCCAACCCGGTTAGGGTGGTAGGGAAGAATTTGCAAAGCATGGCTTCGCATGTAGTACTTACGGCCATATGTGCCCGGTAGGATGCAACATGCTCACTGGGATCTTCCGATCCATCGAATGACTTTATGACAGGTACTTTGACTTTGTTCCGGTTAGGAACGGCTAGTATCCGGGCGGATAGGGGCGTCTTGAAGATAGTAGGAGCTGAATCGGATCCATCTCCTATGTAGCCTTGAGCATAGTCGTATCTTTCATGGTAGACGGGACTGTGGTAGGATTCTTCAACATGTTCCTTACCCTGTCTTCGGGAGTTAAGATGAGTTCTGACATCTTGTTCCTTCTTTCTCCTATTGATAATCTGGCGAGCATCAAATCTAGAGCTTCCAGATTGTTCGGGCATTCTGTTGGGTACTTGCTCCTGGACTCGGCTAGGGGGTGGCCGAGTGGGTTCTCCGTGCAACTGGCTACCATGCGGTTGGTAATTCGGCATGCCCCACATGGGTTGCTCTATGGGGTCAGGATTACCCTGCAAAGGTGACTCTTGACTTTCAGCTACGTCCTCTACCCAGAAGTCAGGGGCTTCTCTTGTTTGAGTTATATTCGGCCCCCTACGTCTTTGGGCAGAGTGGAGTAAATTTCGCTGGGGTTGTAGAATGGTAGGCAGAGTCCTTACAGCTTGTTGGAGGGATTCCTGGAAGCGGGATGTTATGGTGGCAGCGAAGTCATCCAGGTCCTGCCTTGTGACAAAATTTGGCACTGGGACCGGGTCTTGATCATGGACGGAATGGTCAGAATGGCGTTCAGACTGCCGGGTATTAGCTCTCGTGTTTCTCTTGGAGTTCATGGTTTTTTTCGTTGTGGAAATGTGAGTGAAAAGGAAGGCGTCTCTCTCTCTCCCCACAGACGGCGCCAAATGTTTCTGCGTAGAAATCGGGTCAAAGTCTCCCTGACCGGAAGGTTGAATTTTTGAATGCTCAGGGTGGTTCCGAGTATTGGAATCTGCAAAACAGAAGGGGTCAACTTGTCCGGGGGCTTTTCCCGGAAAGCCTCTCCGACGCTCAAGTCAGTTGGGTTGTACGAATCAATTGTAATCAGGAAAATGCTTTAGTAAAAGGGGAGAGAAAAAGCTTACCAGATTTTGGTGAATAGTGAGGTATTTATAGCAGAAAATGAGTGGAGCAAATTGCCCCAAGGGCATTTTGGTAATTTCCCACAAACTGATAGTTTTGGGCTTACCACTAGGGCCCAGATGAGAAATTAGGGTTTGACCCAATAACATATACCGTCTCATCATGAGAGAGACCCATAGAATTAGCCAATTTCTCTTAGCGATCACTTTTAATATTACAAATAACTAGTTTAAGGTTTTAAGTAATCATTTTATAAAGACTAAAAAAATTGATCAATGCTTTAAAATTATAAGTGATGAATTTTAGGTTATAAGTGATCACTTTAAGACAGTAAATGTGCATTAAAATTAGGCCAATAGAAATAGTCTCACCAGTCACCATGAAACCATCTCATTTGAGAATTTGTGTTTTGATAATGTATATGCTCAAAAATTGCTTAGATTAATCATTTAATGTACATAAGAAAATGAGATGAACAAAAGATAAAAGAGAGAGAATTTGTTATTTATTATTTGTTGCTTATTGATTTTTATTTATTATTTATTATTTATTATATATAATTTATAATTTTTTATTTTTTATTTATAATTTTTATAGTTTTAGTTATATAAGCACTATCAGTATATTATTAGCATAATACTCCCTTCATTCTTTTATGTTTGTCCACTTTATTATAACAAGTAGTTTCAAATGTTTGTCCATTTTAGAATACTTTCCATTTTTGAAAATCTTTTTTCCAAAATATACCCTCATTATCACTCTCATTTTTCTCAAATATATTACTCTCTGTTTTTTAATGACAATGATAATTTCCTTTTTTTCATTATTTTATCTCTCAGGTGCTCTCTTGAGAGACGATCTTTTGTAAAGATGACTCTTAAAAGTCCAGCCCAAATCTATATTTAGAGTTGTAACAATATATTATTAGAATTAGACTGGACTTTTGAGAGCCGTTTTTACAAAAGACGGTCTCAAGTAAGAATTTGTGTTTATCTTCAGTTTAAATGTATTTTCTCTCTCATAATATCAATACAATTTTTACATCACACTACTATTTAATTAAAATAATACCCACCTACAAAGATTCTAGTTTTCTTAATTTGTGTGAAAAACTTATAGCGGACAATCTTGTATGAACGGAGGGAGTATTAGTTATATTCGTATTATTTTTAAGGGTATTTGTCAAGTATTAATCCTAATATTAGTATATAATTATATTAATGTATTCTTAGCTGTATTTGGTTACAATAATTGTATTTATTATATATAGCATTGGTGGTCAGTATTAGTCGTATTTGTTAAGTATTAAGTGTATTAATTTTATCTCAAAGAAAAAGTGTATTAATTTAATATTATTCATATTAGTATATTATTAGTCTTATGTGTATAATACTAAACATATTAGTTCGTTATTAGTATTTAGTCATATTTGTATCATAGTAGTTGTGTTACTAATATTATTTTGGAGGTATTGGTCTAAAAATCTCTCCCTTTCTGAATAACAACTAGAAACAAACATAATCATATTTTAACATTAATTTAAAATAATTAATCTTAAATAAATTAGAAATAATTTAAAATCTCTCCTTTGAATATATGAGTGTGGGCTGGAAGATTCCCTCTATTTTTATTTTAATATCAGGATCAATTTGCAATTAGTCAACAAATGACTCCAAACGATAAAAATGAAAAAAAATAAAAATAAAAAAAATTTAAAAACAAAACGTCTTCTGGTCATAATATATTAATATCTAGTTGCCAATGGTGACCAGATCAAAGTGGTCATGACTTTTTCGGCCCGTTTGGTAGGTGGTAATAAATCGCGTTAATGGGAATGAAAAATTAGTGTAATTTTGGTTGAAAAATCTCTTAACTTCCTTGATGGCCATGCTTGACAACTTTCAATCATCTCATTTTATTTATAAAATTCATTCCAATGCATTACCAATGGGAGATGTGGTATTAGGTGGTAATGGAAATTTGTGAACAAAAAATTTTTTTTGTGATCAAAGTTTCATTACCATGGGAATGATATGAAAGTTTTGATGAAATTTTACACTATAAATCATTCCCATTACCACCATTTAGTACTACTAACCAAACGGGCCCAAAGGTCGCACTTTCATCATTTTTAGTAAATATCGTCAAATATAATTTCAAATTAAACTACATACTAATTATGTTTCGTTTTTTTTGAATAAACTAATCACACATTCTTATTTGAGAACCGTCTTTAGTAAAGACAGCTTTCAAAAGCCCAGTCCAATTCTAAATATATATTGTTACAACTCTAAATATAGATTTAGACTGGACTTTTGAGAGTCGTCTTTACAAAAGACGGTCTTTCAAGAGAGCACATGTATACTAATTATGTTTCTTATCTTCTGTATCATTTGATACATACAACCAAATAAACTATAAACCAATTTACCAAAGAGTTTCTGAAAAAATTAATCATTCATTTCAACAAACTTTCTATAATTTAAATTTTTTAGAATTAATGTGGTACATTTTTATACTTGAAAATTATCACTACTATTTTTAATTTAATTCTCATTCATTATTTTTACTCTTTTAATGGATTTCAGAAAATCTAAATTTTATATATGATCATCTTGACTAACAAATTAGTACATAAGAAAATTATTACAATATAACAAATTTAAAAAGAAAACATACCAATTATAACAGCAATTGTCGAAGTATTTAGTTTCTTTTCTGTTTGGGGACATCCAAAGGTATGATTTCCTAAAGAGATGCAGTCTTGCACGCAACGCTCACATTCTTTGACAACTATGTCAAAAAGTATCTATAATAAGTAAACTATTAAGTTTAAGGAATTATATTTATTGCGATTAAAACTGATTATAAAAACAAAGTTACGTTGAAACGAAGCGATACGTGACATGTATAATAGATCCTCAACTACCATCCACATACTAATGGGGACAACATATAGGCTTTTCTAGCTAAAGTGGGCTTACTTCATGAATTGACACTAAGTTGGACAAGGATTACCATCTCTCTTAATGGTAATGCATTGAAATGATATTTATGAAGAAAACAAGACGATTGAAGTTGGACAAGGATCACCATCAAGGTAGCAAGAGATTTTTAAACCAAAATTATACTAATTTCAATCCCATTACCATCGCTTAATTAACATCATCTACCAAACAGACTGTTAATGTAAATAGTCATACCTTGACATCCTTGAGGAAGATAAGGATTGCCTTCATAGAACTCTTCTTTACATCGACAAACATATCCACCCGCATCATCAACACTAGCAGCTTTCTTAACACAACTAGAATTACCATAACTCGGAGAATCCACATCCAAATCTTCAACACTCCACTCTATTACAACTCTAGCAGGGTCACATAAACCTTGAAAATGCATAAGATTTTTCCTCTTATTAGCAATCCATTTCGAGTCAACCAAAACCGCTCTAGTACAAGCATCCTCAACAATAGGCGTTTTCCCCATACTTGCAAGCTCCATACTATAATAATCAACCGAATTCGATATCGTCGTCTGACAACAATCCACCCCATAACAATCAATTCCTGGTGCAGTCGCATTTGTTGTACAAACTGCCGCACATCCAGCAATCGTTTTATTCCTCTTATCGCGCAAAATTATTCCTCCCCCACAACCATTTACCAACAAAACATTACCTTTTCGTGAGTAAAGAAAAGGGCTTCCTGTCAAATTATCGGAATTCCCGATCAGCATTGATCGGGGATTTCCGTCTCCTTGACAGACGCGATAACAAGGAACTACTGAAATTAGGTTCCTTTCGCCGTCCCAATTTATCTGGATGCCATCCAGATTGACTGTGCCCGTTGTTATCTTTTTTAGTTTGAATGAGTCGCTAGCATTGTAACACTCGACATCGAACCAGGGATTGTGGTAGCAGTTAGGACCGATGCCGAATGGGTATGGAATGGTCACGTTTCCACAGTGATCCTTACACCCTGGTTTTGCTATTTGTGGCCGTGGGTTTGCTGCTTTTGAGTATTGTAATAGTAATAGGCATGTAATTGTAATTAGATGGAGTAAGAATTGGTTATGATGCATCATTTGTTTTGCTGCTTTTGAATGCTTGTGCAATTGTTCCTTGATTCATTAGCTAATTAGTTAGCCAATTAGGTAGGATTAATTTTAAGAGTCTTTAATTTAATATTATACAAGAGAAGACTTGGTCGTATAGTAAACCATTTTTGGCAGACATTCACCGCGTTTAATTTTGAAAATTTTCATGAGTGGTTAGCCTTTGTCACATACTCATTTGTCATGATTGAATTGCATCAAAGAGAAGGAGTGGATTTTTAAGAAAATGACAATAAATGTAGAGAGAGAATGAACACTATAAAAAAATAACAAGATGGCCGGCGACGACATAAAATAGAAGCCATTTCGAAGCCATTAGGCTTTTGGCGTCGGAATGTCGACTGACACATACCGAAGCCAAAAATGGCGTAGCCATAAGGGATTACCGTAGCCATTCCGAAGTGATTTATGACGTCAGTATAAATATTAGTAGCCATTCTGACGCTATTTTCATTGTCCAGCTTTTTTGTACAATTATTATTATTTATTATTTATTATTTTATTTATTAATAAAATTATAATATTAATTTGTAAAAATTAGGATTTTATAATTTTAATTTTTTTATGGGAGTCTATAATTTAGATTTTAAGTTTTATTTTATTTAAAATAACAATAAATAAAAAAATAAAACCAATAAAACAAAAATAACAAATAATATGTAAACGACAAAAAATATAACTAACTAATTATATTTTTTTGTTTTCAAACTATATATATACATGATGAAAATATTCACAAATACATTACAAAAGTTATAAAATAACTAAATTTAATTAGTAATTATATTGTTTTGACGAAATATTGAATTTCCTAAATCATCTGATTATACTGCCACCATTTCCACCACCACACCTAATACACTATCCGCCAGAATTACCACCTGAAGCACGTGTGTTATGAGATCCATGAGAAGCACCAGGACTTCTACCATGAGCGCCCAAACCAACAAATATTGAAAATTCTGAAATAAACACATTATAAAATAATAAGATAAAAAAAATCTGAAATTATAAAAAAAACATTACAAACAAAAAATAAGACATAACATACAAAACAAACAAACCAACAAATATTGAAAATTCAGAAATAAAAAAACACATTATAAACTAATAAGATAAAAAAATCAGAAATTATATAAAAAAAAACATTACAAACAAAAAATAAGACATAACATACAAAACAAACAAATCAACAAAAACCAAAAAAATAACCTTAAAAAACTGCATTCGACAATAACCTTAAAAAACTGAAGATTGAAGCAAATAAACAACAAAAACTGTATACCTTAAAAATCATACAAAATATAACCCTAATATAAAAAACCGAAAAAAATCGAAAATAAACAACAACAACAACAACAACAAAATTCGAAACAAAAAACCATGATTGAACTATAAAAAAAACTGAAGAAATAAAAGGAAAACTAACCGAAAATAGAGGAATGCAGATTGAATCTTGAGAGTAATAATGAAACACTCATGCATGAAGATGGTGAAAATTTAGTATGAAATTGAAAATACCAACAATGGAGATTAAGAGTAAAATTGTTTAGCAAAGTAGAGTAATGAGGAAGGAGAAGTGTAAATAAAGGAAGAAGGAAGAAAGAAAGAAGAACCGGTGATTTGAAAAGGCACTGTAGCAAATTTTTGGAAAGTTGTGCATATCAAATGGCTTCGGTATGGCTACGGTAATTTGGCGTAGCCATATGATGGCTTCAATATGGCTTCGGAAAGAGGGCGTAGCCATGTTATGGCTTCGGTATGGCTTCAAATATTGTTGTAGCCATCTGTGGCGACTGTATGTGTCAGTAGCCATTCCGTAGCCATCCATCGCTACGGACCAAAGCCATCCTGATTTGTTTTTGTAGTGGAAGTGGGCGGTTGGAATTGAGCGAGAGTTAAAATGTATTGATGAGATTAAAAGAAAGTGGTGGACCATTGTCCAAAAATAAAAATGATGCAAATCAAGTGGTACGGACTAAAATAGAAAAAAATGCTTCGAATTCAATGGGATGGAGGGAGTAATTGATTAAATATATGTCTTGAGTCTTTTTTTAATTAAATAAATTGAAAAACTTATTGTGGGATCTTATATAGGGTTAAAGTTAATGTTGGTTTAGTGTCCCTAGAATTTAAAAGTGAGCCAGACAATTAAGGGTGCATATGGTTTGGTTTAGTCTGGTCGAACACTACAATCATATCAAATAAAAAAATTAGATCTGAAAATTTTTTCGAATCGAACCAAACTTTTTGAATCACTATTTCAGATCGGAACAAATCATTCTACGTACAATGATCTGATCTGGTTTAGTCTACGATTTTTATTTTTATATGTTTGTTCCAAATTAATATATAATATCGATGGATGACTGTCATGAGTCAAAGGAGAAGTTACTCAGACACAACTAACATTCTGCAAGATAAATCAAATATAAAACCTAAAAGGAGTGTAATTGTTAAGGAGTCGACACAACTAAAAGTTTGAACTGATGGTTGAGGTCCTAGGATATGCTATATACTCTAACACGCTCTTCTGCACAAGAGCCCTTTGGGCTGGAAGCGTAGATGCAATACAGGCCCTCATAGATAACCTACTTAAACGAGGGGTGGTTGATATTCAAACCCATAACCTCTTGTTACGTTGGCTCTGATACCATGTCAAGAACCAACGTAACTAAAAACTTAAGCTAATGGATAAGACCTCAGGATATATTGTATATTCTGTTATAAATGTCATGAATAAGTGTAAATAATTGCATACTTCCTCTGGATTTTATTAGTTGCTATAGATAGTGACATCTTGTGAGGAGAAATGTCACTATCTGTAGCAACTATTAAAAACCAGAGAAAGTATATCATTATTAATCTCTTTTATTTTTTTTTTGTATTAAACTTAATAGCTAAAGAAATAAGGGAATGTCTTTCTATGATGTAGAATATTGAACACATCCCACATAGGGTTTGATTTATTAAGAGGAATAGTTGAGATAAACAATTTTAAAAGGTTTTGTTTGATGGAGCAACAAACACTCAAGAATGCTCACGCATATAATTAACGTTTTAACTCAATAACTCAAAATACATCATAACATAATGCATGTAGCAAGGAACATACACTACATGTGAATAAAAATATAAAATTACAACATGCATAGCAAGACATACATACTCCAAGCTAGTTATTCTTTAAGCTAAAATAGAAAATAGGATATGTTCGACATCCTTCTGTACCTCCAAGGATGTTGAACTATCAGTAGACACACGTGCGACCCTTCACGTGCAAGCACGCCGTACGTGTGCCATTTTGTGTTCCTCAATGGATTTGCACGTCCTTGGGTGTTGATGAACTCTCAGACAAACGAGCTTTTGGACCATCTGCTAATAAGTATGTTTTCCCAATATTAATTAAGACCTTCAAAAATAAATAAATAAATAAATAAATAAATAAATAAATTGATGATTGAATAAATGTAGTAAATAATTTGCGTGCTAAAAAATTTCGAATATACTAACTTCGGGGTTTGGAAGTCTAATATAGAAGTGTAAAGTATAATAATAAATAAAGTACAAAAAATTCTAATTAATTAACGGATTTCATTGGTACAAATTTTTTTGTAGAATCAAGTTCAACTTAATGAAAAAAAAAACACTTTTGGTTCTTTAAATTTGTTTCCACAAATAATGTCTATGAAAATTAAGAAAAATAAAACCATTTAAATAGTAAATATATCGTTATATTGAATAATACTCCCTAGTCCCTCCTATTCACTTTATATGTCTCATTTGGTTTGTCAAAATTATTCATCAATCACTTTTATTATGTGCATTGGTTTTAACTATAAGTTAAAACATAGCTGATTGAAATCTTGTTTGATTCGTTTTATTGTAAATTTTATTAAGATCAATTTTTTATAACTTTTACTCAAACACAATTAGAGATATTTAAAATATTAAAAGTAGACATTAAAGATACAGTAAGTAAGCAAAGGGTAATATAAGTAGGCATTAAAAATACGATAAGTAGACATTAATCTTTAGTGGTTTGGGCAAGTGAGATATGTATTTCAAAAACAATCTCTCGAGAGACTAGCCGTTAAACAAATTGTAATCAACAGCATGTATTCATACCTCGACAACCATACGGAAGATAAGGATTGCCTAAAGAAGATTTATTTTTGCAACGACAAACATAACCTCCCGCATCATCAGCACTTGGACTTTTACTAACACAAGAAGCATCCGCATAACTAGCTGTCTTTACTGGCAAATCTTTGACTGTCCATTCCAATACAACATAAGCTGGATCACACAACCCTTGAAAATGCATTAAATTCTTTTTCTTGTTACGTATAAAACTAGCATCCACTAAAACGGCCCTAGTACATTCATCCCCAATAGTACGTTTACTACCAATACTATTAACTTCTAACGAGTAAAAATCTACCGAAGATGAAATTGTTGTTTGGCAACAATTTATGCCATAACAATCTACGCCTATTGTGGACGTGTTTGTGTTACAAACCGCTGCGCATCCGCCTAGCGGTTTGTTGTTTTTGTCACGTAGAATTACGTCACTTCCACATGAGTTTACTAGTAAAACGTTTCGTTTTCTAGAGAATAAAAATGGACTTCCTGTTAAATTATCGGAATTTGAGAATATTTGGGTTTGTGGGTTTCCGTCTCCCCCACAAACTCGACTACATGGAACGATGGATACCAAGGTACGTTCCCCTTTGACCGGGTCCAAAGTTATTTTGGACCCGAAAATTCCGAGTTTTTTTAACTGGAATGAATTTTCGAGACATTCGACTTCAAACCAAGGGTTTTGGGAACATTTAGGACCAATGCCGAAAGGATAAGGAATGCTAATGTTTCCGCAAGTATCCTTGCAGCCTGGTAAAGCAATGGGTGAGGCAGCTATTGAGATTTGTGACAGAGACAGACATGCCAATGCCAATACTAGAAATAGATGGTTGTGACACATTTGTTTATGCTATTATTGGTACTTAATTAATTGTGTTGTTTGGTGAATGAAATAAGATTGCAAATCCATGGCTAGATTTATAGGAAGTACTAAGTAGCCAGCTGTTTTATTTTAGGAATATAGTATTGACTGACCATTGACAACTACAAGTAGCCAATTTGTCAATTAAGTAACTTAAATGGTTCTTGGATTGCATTAATCAATAATATTTTATACTCCTTTGTTTCTTTTTGTTTGTCCACTTTAGAGCTGATAAAAGTTGATCCAACCTACTAATCAGGGCCGTCGATTGGCAAGGGCAAAGCGGGCAACCGCCCACGGCCCCGTGTTTTTAGGGCCCCAAAAATTTATTTTTATGTATATAAGTGATATTAATTTGAATCAAATTTATATATAACTTACATTTTTTTGCTAAATAATATGAGTTTTTAGTGTTATTTTTGTAAAGTAGATTAAATATTAACAATAAAAAACAAAAGATGTATTATATTATGCGTTTTGTCTTAAGTTTTTAGGGGCCCATTTTTATCTTTTGCTCTGGGGCCCAAAAAGGAACGAGACGGCTCTGCTACTAACCTGATCTGAACCTAACCCGAAATAAGTGGGTTTGGGTTGAGACTTTTGACCCAATTAATTAAATTGGTCGACACGACCTGATCTGTTTAATAATAAATGGGTTAGGTTCAGGTCAAAATTTTAAACTTAAAAAAACATGTATAACCTATTTAATTAAATGTGCTAATTTCAAGTTAAATCAATAAGTATAAGCTAAACTTAGTTCATTTAATATTTTCTTATTAATCATAGTAAATACAAAATAAACAATAAAAAAACATAAAGTTAAAATTAAAGCCTAAAAAAAATTAGATTTAATCAATGTTAAAAACCTTAAAACGAAAACAAAAAATGATAAATATGTTAATGGGGTCGAAATCAGGTCAACCTGATCTATTGTAGGTCGGGTCAAGGTTGTGATTTTTGACCCAATTAACAAAATGGGTTGGGTTTGGGTCAAGAGTTTTCTGACTTGTTTATATATGACATGAACCCAATCTGATCTATTTGACAGGCATAGTCCACTTTTTCTTTTGCACGCAATTTTTAGCAAATTTTAAGCCTTATTATCTCTAAAAACGTATCATAAAAATTATATATTTAAAACTTTACATTAAATTTTGTTATATTTTTATTAAAACTAATTTGTATCAGTTTTGTTATATTTTTATTAAAACTATCCTTAAAAAATTAAAAATATTAATTTTAAATAATTACATATATACGATTTAAACAAAAGTAGATATAAGGTTAAATTTGTAAAGATTTATAAAGTATATAACTCATACTTGGAGTGAATTTAAGGTAGGTATACCCAGTTAGCCATACTTTTGGCCGTGCTCTCCTTCACGGGTATGAGTTGCCGCCGTCCTTCCCTCCCCAAACCCTGCTCATAGTTCTCTATGAGCGGGATATACTGGGTAGGATGATGATGATGATGATATACCCAGTTAGCCATAGTAGGTAGAGATGAATTTATAAGCATACTCATGAGGTGGACAGACGTGGATATGAAAATTCTACCCATAATAAATATTGGGTAGGTGGTGGATATAAAAATTTTAAGTGGATACAAATACTTCCTCCGTATTTAATTATTTGCAACTTTGGGGTCCTTCACGGACTCCTAGGCAAAACTTTTAGTAGTGTATTAATATAGATTAATGAAGTTAATTGGGTGGGATTATAGTATTATAATATTAAAAAGTAAGAGAGAGTATTAAAAAGTATGAGAGAGAGTATTAAAAAGTAAGAGAGAGTATAAAAAAGTAAGAGAGAGATAATAAAAAAGTACTTCCTCTGTTTTTTTTTACTTGCACCCCAACATACTTTTACGCAGTCCAATGCGTTTGTCGGGTTGCTTATATCTAGAATTATACTCAACTAAAAATTATAAAAATTTGATATTAAGAAAGTATTCGACGAGACGAATAAAACAAGATCCCACATGACTAAGTTTTTTTATCGTTTAATAGTCGCACAATGCAAAACACTATCAAATGATGAATAGTGTAAAAAGTGCAAATGGTGCAAGTAAAAAAAAACGGAGGAAGTAATAAAAAACTTTCTATAAATGGAAAAAAAAGAAAGTTGCAAATAATAGAATACGCCATTTTTAGTAAAAGTTGCAAATAACTAAATACGGAGGAAGTATAAAGGAGAGAATACTACATCTATCTGTCAGTTTTGCCATCCTTTCCCTAACCATATGAGTACGGTGAGTAAATTATAAGAATGAAACTCCAATTAATTAACCACGAGTCTGACCTATAGATATCATCAACAAAATATTTTGAATTATAATTATTTAAACATGTTCGGTTTGAAGCCGAAGGCTACTATTTTATTTAAAAAAATTTTATCTCATTAAAAAACTATCAAAATAAGAAAGGAAACTAGAGATATTGGAAAGAAAAAGTAAAAAACAAACCAAATTCTTCCTAAATTCAAAGAAGAATACTAGAGATATTGGAAAGAAAGAGTAAATAATATGGTTTCACTAAAACAATAAAAAGTTTAAGTTTATAGTGGCTAGTTTATGTTTGGTGTATAGTCTATGTGCTAAAAGTATTACCCTTATCCTAAGTGGCACCAAATGTTGAACTCTAAATCAAGGGTGGTATTGAATCCAACATTTGATTTTTCGTTTGACTTTTTATATGTTTGAGTGATCACAAACTCACATCATCATGTAGTATCAAAAGTTAATATGAAAAATATTACTCCCTCCGTTCTTATATGTGTGTCTTATTTGAAGATTTCACACATATTAAGATAGTGGGAATCTTTGTTGATTGTGGGTATTATTTTATTATAATAATGGTGTGAATTAATGATTGTATTGGTATTATGAGAGAGAAAATATAAATTAATTATTATAAATGGGATATTAGAAGAGAGAGAGGGTGAAAAGAGGGTATCAAAACTTTCCATTTTAGGAAATGGGACAAACATATGAAACTACCCGTTATAGTAATGTGGACAATCAAAAAAGAACGGAGGGAGTATCTGTTTTAATTTCATATTATAATATATGGTTAGGGAGAGAACCACAACATAAAATCCAAAAAAACCGCAACATATTAATATTTTCGACTAGTGTATTGTATAATCGTAAATATTAACCATTTGGCTATCAAATTACTATTGCCACGATGGATATTCTAAATTCTAATAACAACGTTAATATAGTTTGTTTGCTCTGTGATTTGTGGAAGTATTTTTTAGTATTTCAAGTGGAAAAAATATAGTCAAATATAAAAGTGTACTCTCTGTTACATTAAATTTGCATCATTTTTATTTTAATTCGTCTCTATTTTTAGAATAATGATCTATCATTTTCTTTTAATCGCATTCATACGTTGTTTTAACATTTTTTAATTGTGGTTAAAGCATATTAGGTACGGTATTATAGCACACTTTGGATTAGCTGACAAATGACGACATGTAGCCAACTTGTCAATATACATTGCTTATTATTTATTAGTCCTATATTATATTGATTGATGATTAAGAACATACTCTCTTTCATTTTATTTAGCTGTCACATTTTCTTATTTGGCAAATTAATATTAAGTGTCACATTTTTTTTGTTAATATTTTTTTACCAAAATACTCAATGTTCACACAAGTAAAGTCTAACATACCCCCACTATCACCTTTACAATTAATATAATCATTTAAAATACTCCAACTATTCACTTTTCAATGAATGATCACACCATCCTTAACAACTGTGCCTAAGTAAATGGAACATTTAATTTAAATAGAATTGGAAGGAGTATTTATGTGTAGCGCATAAGTATTTGGAATAATATGTGTTAAGTACATTAGATTAAGTTTAATGCCACACATAGGATCAGATAAAATAAAAATATTGAAAGCCAACTTTTTTTTTTCGAAGATTGAAAGCCAACTTAGTCAATAATATATTGCTTGTCAATGAAGTACTTATTATATATCTTAAAAAAAAAAGTACTTATTATATAGACATAGATTACTTGCATTGATTAAAATATACTTCTATTTAATTGTTTATGAATTGTACTTAATAATTACTGTATTAGGTATAGCATTAGCTTTTATTCAAAAAAAAAAAGGGTATAGCACATTAGCTTAATACATTAAATTTTGTGCCGCCCATAAGAATAGCTAACAATTGACAAATGACAAGTAGCCAACTTGTCAATATAAAACTTCCTCTTCGGATTTACTTGCAACATTATTGCAACAATAGTACTATTAATTTGGTTAATTCATTTGCATCTCTAATATCTTTATTCCTTTAATTAATTTTTTTACCCCTTATTTATTTCTATTAATACGATTTGTAAGTTGTAGATTTCTCTCTTTGAAGACCTTTCTCGAGCCAAGTGGCTCTTTGACGCACTCTCCTCTTGGGTATGATCGTTGTCGTCGTTCTTCATTCCCCAAATCCTGAACATAGTTTTCTATGAACGAAATACACTGGATATCATGGCGAAGCTACACCCGGGGCCGGCGGAGGCCCGACACCCCTCATCAAAAATGTGATCCTTTTGTAATTTTGGTTTCGGCCCCCCTTACTAATATATTATATAATTTAAAGAGTGCATAATTGTAATAAAAATTACTATAGGTCAATGGTTGGGGTAACATATTTGTAATTTAAGGTAACTGATCAAATCCAAATTTGAACTATTATTTTTTAGTAAATAATAAATTTAATTTACACAAATTTTCATATGAGACGGTCTCACGGTGAGACCATTTTAATTCTCTTGGCCCAATGTACATTTATTTTTAAAGTGATGACTTTTTAGTCTTATAGTTACACTTATAATTAACCTTAAAGTGATCACTCAAAGTGATCACTTCACTACTAAAAATGTTGTCTCTACCTACGCTTAAAAATGAATTTAGGCACGCTTATAAGTGAGGTTAATGCATTTAGCCACGCTTAATTAAGCGTGCTTCCAGCTTGTGTGGGTGAAATTTAGGCACACTTAATAAGCGTGACTAAATTGCCACGCTTATAAGCGTGACTAAATTGCCACTCTTATAAGTGTGGCTGATATTACCTTTTGCCATGCTATGGGCTAAAAACTTTTCTCACTTAATAAGCGTGACTAAAAACTTATTATTATTATTATTATTATTATTATTATTATTATTATTATTATTATTATTATTATTATTATTATTATTATTATTATTATTATTATTATTGAAAAATTGTATTTGTATTAACCAGAATTATTATAAAAAAAATGTATAGAAACTTAATACAAAAAGGGAAAAGAAAAGATAAAATAACAATTAGCCCTCAAGTATACATTAATTAAGAAAGATTCATACAAGCTTCAAAAGTAGCCCCGACCATGCCTAAACCTATACAAAGTTATCATGGTGAGCTTAAAAACGACCTTTACATAAACTATCTGGTCTTCCTTACAATCTCATTAATCACAATATAGACTATCTACAACCTTGTATCCAAAGACCATCACTTTGCTACTTGAGTAAGTGCCCACCGTCGATGGCTGTTGAAGTCGTAAAACCAGCTAGTGAGGAGAAATAAATTGAATTCATCATTATCCATGATAACGTAATGTTGATCGACAATAACTACATCATACAAAAAATGGTTTAACAAATAATCAGAGTGGTTCATGATAAACAACAAATCTATGGACAAGAAAGTTCATATTTGTACACTAAAGTAAAATTAAACCGCTGCTATGAAATACCAAGATATATCCACTACCAGATACAAGGTCATTTTCTAAGAGTAAAAATATAAAATTCGCTTTCTTGTGTGTGTGTGTTACAGAAGAAAGGATTAACACACCTCTTCAGAACAATTTAAACAATATGTGGCACCCAAGAATACGATTTCCTGTTGCTGGAGTAAATAATGAGTCACATTTTTCAACTATTGATGAAAATTTGGAGAACTAGGTTATTTACATTAATAGTTGCAATTCAGGTCAAATCCAACCTCTAAAATATGCAAGGAAAACTGTATTACTACATAAAAACTAAGAGATACTCGTTATACTTATACTGAGGTAAAGCAAAATCAAGTAAATATTATTCAAGTAAACAAACTAAATCCAAGTTGTATATTGTCTCGCAAGTTTGGAAACACATAATATATGATGTTCCACCAAATATCAATCATATTACTCATGGTAGTGATGATTTATCACCTTTCCAAAGTTTTAGAATAATATGACGAACGAGTTAAGTAGTAGCTTAAAGAACTAACGACTCGTATAATTTGGGTCAAAGTCGTATAATTTAGCATCACAATTGAATACATCCGTATGACAACAAGCACAACTATGCACAACCACTTACCACAATCATCGACAATGGACATAATCAAGCTCAAGACTCACATTTAATCTTTACTTAATAAAACTAGCGATTTAAATCTTTACTTAGTAACTACCATTATTATTAAATCAAAAGCAATAGATATCGATCATACTAGTCACATTACCACAGATAATGTCATTTAAACAATACTACCCACCATTCATCAACCATGTCTCATAAACAAAGCTTAGACAAGATTTTAAATTAATAAAACACCATCTAACCACAAAAGTAGTACATACTACTTTTAAATTCATCCAACCCCAAATTAATTAATATTCAAAGATAACATATTTAATTAGTACTCATAGTAAGATTCAAAGAAACTAAAACACAATCAACACATAACTCCTAATTTCAAATCACACCTCAAACCCTAAATCATATATATATTCAATTTATCAATCAAACTCTTACCCACAAAAAAATTTAATGAAATTAACACAAAACCAACCTCATACTCAATACACTTAATAAATCTCAAATTAAAACTAGCAAAAATCAATTAAAGAAAAGAGGAGATGGCTCACAAAGAGGGGAAGAAGATGGTGAGGGTGGTGGTAACAGCCGTGGCTGTCGATGGCTGCCCGAAAAAAAAAAAACGCAGCTTTGGTGCTGCTGGGACAGGAAACGGCTGACAGGAGGGAGGAGGTGGCGTGTTGCCGGCTACTGCTGGGTGTGAGGTGCTACCGGCTGCTGTCCAGGTCTGGTGGCGCCGCCAGTTGCCGGTGGGGAGGAAGGTAAGGCGTGAGGAAGACAAGGGAAGGTGGAAGAATGAGATGGGAAGGAAGATAAGGGAGTGACGGCTCTCTTTTCTTGTGGGTTTTATTTTTCAAGAACCAAAACCCTAACCCACAATACTTTTAAATCATTTTAGGTTTTTTTTATTTATTAATAGTGTTAGCCACGCTTAATAAGCGTGCCTAACATTAACAGCTCTTACTCACGCTTATTAAGCGTTGCTATGATTCTCACGCTTAATAAGCGTGCCTAACTAAAATAAGACCATTACACTTAATTAAGCGAGGCGAATTAAGTGTAGGTATAGACAACTTTTTTAGTAGTGCTTAGACAAATGGGCTTACTTGTATAGACTCGTCTCATGGTTAGACGGTATCATATAAGATCAGCTGATTCAATTTATACTATAAAGTCATTACTATCTATCTTTCATAATTTTTCTATCTTAATTTTAAAAGTATTTTTTTTGGAGACTAAGAAAGCAAATATATGAAGTCAAAAACACTTTGTTTTTTTTTTGAAAAAGGGGTAATTATAGGAAAGCTTTAACTCTATTTGTCAAATATAATTTTTGCTATGATTCTAGTTAATTTTATTCTATATGATTCAAATTTTCATAGTTTAACTACTTTTTATATAACAAATAATTTCTTAGTATATTGACAATTCGCCCCCCTAACTGTAAATCTTAGCTTCGCCCCTGCTGGATATGATGATAGCCCCTTAAATTGAAAGAGGAGGCTTTGGACCTCTTAGGTGGAACTATGGAGGAAGAAGAAGTGTAAAAGAGTGAAAGAAACACAGAGTATAAAACAAAGATGCAAGAAATGGTTTCTTATCATTAATGAGTCAACAATACATCAATGACTCAACCCTAACACTTGAGAACAACCTCTCAAGCTTGTGTTTCCATTCAACAATGGAAGACACCCACAAACTAGTACAAGAAGAAAAAACTCTCTTGGTTACTCTTAAACCCTAGGGTATTAGCTCTCTCTTAAACCCTAACATACTCCCTAGCTAAGACCCTATATATAGTTTTAAAGAGTATTGGAAGGCCTAAGGGCATATGGGACAAAAGCCCACATACCGCACAAAAGAAACAGAAACTGCTAGAACTCGCTGACAGAAGCGCTCGACCTACCGCTCGGCCTGGTCGAGCCACCTTCCTGCCTCACTGTAATGATCGCGCAGAGCTGCTCGAGTGAACCCCCTTGGCTCGACAGCTTCGAGCCTCCTTCATCACAGCAGCTACCTCCTTTTCTTTCATGCTCAAGCAAGCTTCAAGCCCTTTCCATCTTCGACTCTTGCCTTGATCAAGCACCTCACTTGTGCCATCATCGCCTCAAGTCTTCACGTTGATCTTCGTCGCACCCTCACCACGGCAACCCGAAGACCCAAAACATATGTGAGATTTATGGCTTGCTCTAACATAAATATTTATACTAAACCTAAACAAGCCCTAAAACTAATACTTCTTCCGTTTTTTTTACTTGCACCATTTCCACTTTTTACACTATTCATCATTTGATAGTGTTTTGCATAGTGCGGCTATTAAACGTTAAAAAAACTAGTCATGTGGGATCTTGTTTTATTCGTCTCTTCGAATACTTTTATAATATCAAATTTTTATAATTTTTAGTTGAGTATAATTCTAGATATAAGCAACCCGAATAACACATTGGACTGCGTAAAAGTATGTTTGGATGCAAGTAAAAAAAACGGAGGTTGTATATAATGTCAATCAAATGATTTCCTAAGGTTGGGTATACTATGAACTTCTGAAATTCGATTTGGCCTATGTAAACAAGTGTTCCCATTATTTTCTTGTATTTGATCTACAATGATTTGCTGGTTTAGTGGTTTGTTCAGCCTTTATTTTAGCTGGCATCTCTGATTAATAAGAATCTAAATATTTAAAGGGAGCTAAAAAGGAATAGCTTTGTTTCACAACCATGTAAATTATTGTGTATATATAGTATACAAGTATAAAAACTCGTGCAAGCACAAATTTGTTAGTATATAAAATATATTATAAAAATAGTTTCAAATAATAATACAAGTATATACTATCGTTATTAAATTCATCAAATACATGACTAAATTTAAACATAATTACTGACATTTTATTTTTTTTTTAATTATTTACCCAATACATAATTTTACTTAATTGATTAGCTCTAATTAATCATTATGACATGTAATCATTTCACACCCAATACTATTTTTCCACTTGTCATGCCTCTTTAAAAGATGACATTTGAAATTTTCCAAGACTTTTATAGTATTGTATGATTTTATTTTTTTTAATTATTTACCCAATACATAATTTTTTTCATTCAATTAGACATATTAAATTTTAAGTTAACCAAATAGAATTACTATCGTAAGTCATATTAATACTTTACTTAATTGATTAGCTCTAATTAATCATTATGACATGTAATCATTTCACACCCAATACTATTTTTCCACTTGTCATGTCTCTTTAAAAGATGACACGCTTAGAATTTTCCAAGACTTTTATAGTATTGTATGATATGACATGATACACGTTGTTTGAATATACTAGTTGCCAAAAAAATATTATTTATTTCAAATTTTAGCTATAAAGAAAAGAATTAACTTTTAGCAGTTCAAAAAGTCGAATAGAATTTGTAAAATTCAAGGTTTTGGTTGTAGTTTTTGAACAGAAAAATATTGTACTATTTCAATATCATTAAAATGTACTTCGTCCGTTTTTATCTAATTGCACCAAACGACAATTCGACTATAATATCAATGTCACTTAATTTTCATATTGTCGTTAATTTATAGATTAAAATATAGTCATGTGGGATCTTGTTAGAATTGTCTCAATGTGAATTTTATTGAGTTTCAGTTTCTATAATTTTTTTGATGTGTATAATTAGAGATATTAACGATTGAATCAATACATTGGGGCGTGTGAAAATATCCTTTACGCAAGTAAAAAAAACAGAGGAAATATAAGAAGGTTGAATCCTTTGCCAAACTATCTCATTCCCATCTTTTACATAGAACACTATCTTTACTTTCCATTTGTGTATAATAAGTCAAAGATTAAAAAGTTATAGCTACCAAATCTTTTGAACAAGAAAATATTGGATGTTGTGAAATAGTCAATTAAATTGACAATATGTGTTCATTTTTCAAGTGATGTGTAATGTTTGAATTAGAAATGTCTAAAACTAGCAAGGGTATATTAATAACATCTTAAAAGTTAATAACAACAATTGAAGTATAGATTATATATAGTTGTATGGGAATTTTAATTATAATATAAATTCCTCATGATTGTAAGTTCAATGTTGTAAATATATAGATAAGAGTGTGTTTTAACGTATAAAGTATAAGATATGTTTGAGAATTCTTTTGATAAATGTATAGTTGGGAGTGCAATTTGTTTAACTAGATAATTGATAATCCCAAGCTTCTAACATTTTCGATTAAACTTTATTATTCAATAAAATAATATATTTACCATGTAAAATTTTTCTTAATTTTTGTGAAGATTGACTTATAGAAACATAAATTGAGAATTAAGGAAGTAACGTAATTCTATATATAGTAACTAGGCCCATGCAGTGGGCTAGACCTTCATCGTTGCCCTTGATCGACCCTCTATAATAAGGGTTTTATGTAAGTAGAGATTAAAAGGGTTGAGCTGAAAAGTAACTTTGTAAAAAGAAAGATAAGGGTTGGATAAGAATTCTAAAAAGAATTGTAAATGGACTTTAGTAAATAAACATTGATTGGTCATTGGCTGATTGGGCTCTAATAGACCTCTTTCGTGACAAACATTTGTACTTTTATTTATAGATAATTAAAAATGTTTTGCATAATACAACAATTTATAATCAGTAACTGTGATTTGTAAATCATTACAAAAACAAATAATAATAATAATAATAATAATAATAATAATAATAATAATAATAATAATAATAATAATAATAATAATAATAATAATAATAGCTTTGGCTGACCTTTTTGATGTCGGCTTATTTGGTCTCGGTTTTTGCCCGTATGCACATGAAGAGTGGGCCGGGGAAACCCTTCTTAGAAGATGAGCCTCGGTTCCACACTGATGCAAATAGGATTTTTCGAGATCCTAGACTTGATGTATATGGTTTTTCTGGTAAAAGAAAAAGCTTTTTATTTGCCAAAATAATAATAATAATAATAATAATAATAATAAAATAAACAAAATTAAGAAAGGTAGTTACAACTTACAAAGAGTCTATAAATAGTTGGAATTTTAAGTTGATCTAAGATCTTAACATTCTTAACTTGGAATTTTGTTGGGGATATGGAGCTGGCCCAAAATGTTACTCTTGGTTATCCAACATTTTAAGTCTTATTTTATCAAAGTTTATGCAATAAAACAAGGTAGTTACAAAGAGTCTATAAATAATTGATTATTTAAAATCAATATATTTAGTATATTTGATAAAGGACTTTTTGTGCTTCATGTACTAGTCTACTAGACTTTTGGTGATTCATTCTCTAGCTTTTATTGGTCATTAAATCTAAGTGCTCATTGTATGTGTAAGCATTTTAGAAACTTGTACTTAGCTCTATATAAAGGGGCCTAAAGAAATGAAAAAAAAAAAATCAAGTTTTGTTTAACAAATTATCCACATGAAATATCTTTAAAAAAAATTATCCGTCTATGGTGGACAAAAATTGGTGTAATTTGTCAAGCATAATTTCATTGTATCTGGTTATGTCTTCCAGGTATTTTATTGGGTTAAGAACTATCATGTTAAAATCTTTTCATATAGTGATTATTTTGCTGAGAAAACTTTAATTGTTTTTTTTTTCCAGTTTTTTCTAGTCAGAAATGTACAAGCAATCCTGTCTGGTGTTGTACATCATTTCGATGTCCCTCCATTATTTTTTGTACGCTGTTGAATAATCCAAATATTGATTGACCAAATCAGCGTTAATGTTCACCACGATCAACGAGAAAACTGACTCAACTATTGTTGGACCCAAATAGTATGTTGGGTCATCGGTGGTTAGGGGTGGGGCAACGATATGATTGAGCCTCCCCTTACCACTAATGGCCAAATGCATTATGCAAGACCAATTGGCATAATTTATGTTCATTTTTTCGGCTAGGTAAATATTGGAGCTGGTAGTTTCAGCGACTAGTTTGTTGGTGTTGAACTGCTGTAGCAGTTGCAACAACTGGTTTATTATTGCTACTGCTTTATCATTGTTATTGTTACCGATGATTCGATTTGGTGTTGAACTGCTGTAACTTTTTAGTCAGTTTTCTTCATCATAGATTAGGTAAAAGAAATATCAAGTTGAGCTGAAATATTGGGCTGGTTGCATATGCACACCCGCCGAGTACATGAGAGTTTCTCTTTTTATTTAATGATAGTTTTTTTTTAAGAAAATTTCATATAGTAGCATCCAGTTTATGCACAAACTAATTGCCGTAGCATTTTCCGTTAAGTTCATCATTATGTAAGTTTTTTTCCACATGGTAGCATCAAGTTTTGTTTAATTTACCATTTTATTTAATTCACCAATTTAACGTTTAATTCACCGTTTAATTCATTAACTCTCATAAATAATGTAATAATTTTTGTTTCCATTCTAAAATGACACGATCCATTTAACGACATTAATATTACTCGTTTAAAAATGACACGATCTATTTAGCGACATTAAAATTACTCGTTTAAAAATGACACGATCAATTGTCATTATAAAGTTATTTTAAAATGAGTGATATTAATATTACTCGTTTTAAAATGACACGATCGTGTTATTTTTAAACGAGTAATATTAATGTCGCTCAATAGATCGTGTCATTTTTAAATGAGTAATATCGATGTCGTTAAATAGACTGTGTCATTTTTTAATGAAAGCAAAAATATTACAATATTTATGGGCGTTAATAAATTTAACGGTAAATTAAATGTTAAATTTGTTGAATTAAATGTTATAATGGTGAATTAAACAAAAAATTGATGCTACCATGTGGAAAAAACTTATAAAACGATAAATTTAACGGAATTTAACAAGAACAGAAATTATTACGACAATTAGTTTGTGCATAAACTGGTTGCTACTATGTGGAATTTTTTTAGAAAGTGCTACTACTGGCATTTCATGGCATTTCATGAAAATTGGATGGTACCATGTGGAATTTCCCATTATTTTAAAATAAAAGTAAATAAAAATTTACTCGGGTAACAAGTGGGAACTTGACAAGTAGTGCTGAAAATACAAGTATAAAAAGGATTTGAAGTCAAACTAGTTTTGTAGTGGATATCTCTTCCCAAAAGTTTAAGATTATTGTTTACTACTTCTTGTAAGCAATAATTGAGTTAAATGTGTAATAATGCATACTGATTAATTAATTGTTTCACATCATGTGAACTTTATCTTATTTGGTTAATAAATAACGAATAACGAGTATGCCAGTCAGATTATCACTTATAAAGCAAAAGTAACACCCAAAACAAATCCTTTAAGAATGAATGTTCATATGGAAACACAAATGACTTTATCATTGACTTAGTCTTACACCCTTCCCTTTATGACTTAGTCAAAAAAACATGGTTGGTTGTTAGCCCATTTCTAGTGGCCGACCGCCTAGGCCTCCAATACTAAAGAGTCTCAAATATTAAATTATGCTAATTTAGACTGATCTTGAGCAACGCTTATAAAGTTATCTATTTGTGGACTTTTTTATATTTTAAGTAATTTTAGAATACAACTTTAGAGTAAATTTCTTATCTTTTGATAAAATGCAGGACCCCATTTTAAAAAATACCGTAAAAATAAATAAGATCTCTAAAATCTTTAATTCACACCTGCAAAATAAAAAAAAAAAAAAAAAAAAACAGGGGTCAAGATGAAGGTGTGCTCTGCACATGTGTAAGGTGTCAATCACATAAAGCCTCTAACACGGTGTTCTGTTTCTTAGATGGCACCATATATAAGCAATATGAAACTAGAGCAAACAAAATAATCCCACAAAACAAAATGAGGTGTTTACTTCAGGTACTAGGAATCCTCTTATGTTTCATACAAATCACAATTGCGTCAAAACTTCCTCCACGGCTAGTTAAGCCAGGTTGTAGGCCGCGTTGTGGAAAGGTGAACATTCCGTACCCATTTGGCATCGGTCCCAACTGCTATCACAACCCTTGGTTTGAGATGGAATGCTCTAAAAAGCCTCCTTATAAGTTGTACTTGAAGGGACTACGCAATGCCACAAAATCTCTCGAAACCAGTTTGCCGAATATATTTGCCTTTGAAAGCATTGATCCCACATCAGTAGTCCAAATAAATTGGGATCCTGTGAAAGGTGTGCACACTCTTGTGTTAGAAACTTTTCAGATACAAATGTGTGGAAATGAAGCCAGATACACTACAGGGTACTCGCAAAACTTGACCGCGAGTCCATATCTTTTCTCGAAAGTTCATAATGTTTTGGTTGTGTCCGGTTGTGGAGGTGGGGTGCTATTAAAAGATAAAAATGATGAAACTGTTGCAGGATGTGCAACCATTTGTACTAAAAGTACAATTCCTGGGAATGGGATTAACTGTTATGGAGAAGGCTGCTGTCAAATGACGATTCCATATTCTCTCGAGTATTATCGCTATGAGTTTGTAACGATGCACACAGTTCGTGCAGGCCTTAATAACAGTGATTACAGTTCCTGTGCTTTCGGGGTGTTGGTGGACAGTAGTTGGATTGTTAACAGGAATATCAGTAAGATCAACGAGAATGCAGATTCAGTTCCAGTTGTAGTCGAGTGGAGTATTAAAGATTTGCCTATCGACTCTCCGAGTTATGCTAATTCGAGTTGTGTTGATAAGACTGAAAGTGTTCATCATGCCGGTGGTTTGGTTTGTCGATGTAAACATGATTATTTCGAAGGCAATCCTTATCTTCCTTACGGTTGTCAAGGTAATCAAAGCTACTCTGCATCACCCCAACTCTTCTTTATGCAAGGCTTTTTCTTTTTCTGGGGTAAAATTAACCGCATTCCTCTAGTCCTTTTTTTGAAGGGAGGACGGGCATGGAGTGTTAGTCACCTTTCTTCACCCAAAACCTGTTCACAGACGGTGATGTTGGGTTGATGATAATGATGAGATTGTGTTTACACTAATTAGTAATCTTATCTTCCGATAGTTGTCAGAGAATGCGAAAAGTGTGTAAAAGACTGTATGTATTTTGATACAAATCATACTTATGGCTGTCCACAAAATCAGAAACATTTTACAGAAGCAGAAACAACAAGGGCCTTTGCACTAGGTAAGTTCTTTACTACTTCCTCCGTTACTTAAAAAAGTTCCCATTTTCCATTTTGGGTGTTTCATTTGTTGTTTCCACAAAGAATCTTTTGGCACACATGTTTGTAGACAACATTAATTTGACAATTTTTACAGGACTAAATATAATTATGCTACTGGTGCTTGCACTGTTTGGAGCATTCGGTATGTACAACATGATACGAAGGAGAAGAAACAATCGACTCAAAGCCAAATACTTTGAACGAAATGGTGGTCTAATCTTAATGCAAGAAATGTGTTCTGAAGATACAAACAATGTTGAGAGAACCAAGATTTTTACTTCAGATGAACTTGACAAAGCAACAGACTCCTATAATAAAGATCGTATACTAGGCGAAGGAGGACAAGGAACTGTTTATAAAGGCATGCTTAGCGATGGTAAGATTGTAGCAATTAAGAAGTCGAAGATTATAGATGAACGTCAATTGAAAATCTTCATCAATGAGATGGTAGTTTTATCCCAAATCAACCATAGAAATGTTGTTAAGCTACTAGGATGTTGCTTGGAGACACAAGTTCCTATGTTGGTTTACGAGTATGTATCGAATGGAACTCTATCGGATCTCCTACACGCACCAAGAGACGATTTTCCAATCACTTGGGAAATGCGTTTACAAATAGCCACAGACATAGCAAATGCGCTAGCATACTTACACTCATCATATTTGATACCTATATTTCACAGAGACATTAAGTCTTCCAATATCTTGTTAGATAGCAGATACAGAGCTAAATTATCCGACTTTGGGATATCGAAACCACTAAGTATTGATCAAACCCATATCACAACTCGGGTTGTTGGTACATTTGGGTATTTAGATCCGGAGTATTTTCAGTCTAACCAATTTACTGACAAGAGTGATGTTTATAGTTTTGGAGTTGTACTTGTCGAGCTATTAACAGGGCAAAAGGCAGTTTGCTCGATTGACAAGGATGAAGGAAGAAGCCTTGTAACTTGGTTTTTGAGACATATGGAGAATGATTCTGTTTTCGACATATTAGATGGTCGAGTGGCGAGGGAGGGAGGACGCGAAGAGATTGAAGGCGTAGCTCACCTAGCGAAAAGATGTTTGAAGATGGATGGAAGACGAAGACCAAGTATGAAAGAAGTTGCAGCCGAACTAGAGACTATAAGATCATCATTGCAGCAAAAGTTTACCAGAAATGGATCAATATTATCAATTCATGAGTATGATGCATCACTATGTTCTTCAACTGACATCACTTTGGAAGTTTAATCAACAGAAAATGAGTATAAGATCATCACTTTGAAGCTGTAGAGCTTACCTAGTAATACCATTTGTTTTTCTTATTTGTTTGAGGAAGATTATATATAAATCTTGTGCAGAATAATAACATTTGTTTTTCTTATTTGTGCAGAATTGTTTTTAAAATGTATATCTTATTAGACTATGACAATTCATCACATACAGAGGGGTCTTTGAGGGTGTACGAGGTGATCGATCGCACAGGGTACTTCTTTATCCAGTATATGAAAAAGTTAATAAAAAAAAGAAATATGTTAAATTTATTAATAAAATAAATATATTTACTATAATTAAGGCCCAAAATATTAATTTTGCATAGGGCCCAAAATTATTCAAGACGGCTCTGATCACATAATCTCGCCGTGGCCCACTCGTGTGGACACAAGACACCCGTGGGCTCGATCCCAAATCCTTGGGTTAAGAGTGTTGACTTGCACATACACTTGGTGAGGTTTATTGTTCTCAAAATTATATGGTTGTAGTCTGTAGAAGAATTAGCTTACCCAATATATATGCAAGTGCACAACCCAATGTATAACTGTATTATTGGTGTGAGATCTTGTTTGTCATTTGCTAGTTGCTACAATCCAATCCAACCTTGTTCAACAAGTATATTCGATTCAAAAAGGAGCTAATGCACAGATATTAGACGCGAGTTCTTGTGCGCCAAATTACAAAGGATGAAAAAACAAGTTTCATTCGTATCTGTTACAATAGCCTAATTTTTTTTTTATTTAAAATAAAAAATATGATTACTTTAACAGCCCGTTTGGTTAGTGGTACTAAATGGTGGTAATGGTAATGATTTATAGTGTAAAATTTCATGAAATGTTTCATATCATTCCCATGGTAATAAAACTTTGATCACAAAAAAGTTTTTTTGTTTACAAATTTCCATTACCACCTAATACCACCTCTCCCAATAGTAATGCATTGGAATGAATTTTATGAAGAAAATGAGATGATTGAAGTTGGACAAGCATGAGCATTAAGGCAATCAAGAGATTTTTCAACCAAAATTACACTAATTTTTCATTTCCATTACCATTGCTTATTACTATCTACCAAACGAATACGACAATCACAAATACCATATACAAGCATCCCAAAGCAGTTATGAAGGCATTTTACATCTTTTGTTTTTATTTTTATATTTTTTTTAGTAACTAAAATTCGATGTAATATATGAAAATGTTTTTTTTAAATGTTTTTAGATATTTCTTATAATTGAATAAATTTGTGAGCTTTGTGTAGTAATTGAAGACAATTTGAACTAATTGTGATGACTTATGAAATCTAGGCAAGTAGTACTTTGAGATATAAGTAATTGTGACAATTTGAACTTCTGTCATATTTGTTGATGCATTACGTGTTTTGTACACATGAAACCATATATATCACAATATTTATATTTAAGTTTTCATTGTTCAATTTAGCATTTGTTTGAGCCAAACTTAATACCCCTCATTTCAAAAAAAAAAAAAAAAACTTAATACCCCTCTATTTCAGTTTACTTGTCTCATTTTCTTTTTTGGCAATTTCATACTACTTGTCTCATTTCCTTTTTAGGCTAACATTTTCTTACCTAAATACTCATACTTTTCCAATTCCCAATACTCCACTACCACCTTTACAATTAATTTAATCAATTAAAATACCCAACTACCACTTTTTTAATGGATCCCACTCAACCCTTAAAATCCGTGAAAAGTCAAATGGGACTAGTCAAATGAAATGGAAGGAGTAGTTTGTTATATGGTTGATGATTACGCTAGCAGGAGTGAATGTATAGTTATATTTAGCTCGTGAATCATGGTACTCGCATCATATTGTGGTTATTTCACAAATATTGGAAGTTCACCGGTCTTCGTCTAGGAAATGATGGTAGCAAGAAATGCCTCCACTCTATATAGACGTTTGAGGTGACGTTTGTCTGAAAAGGCATTATGTAACTGGTTATGATTGAATTTCAGGTTAAATGTTGAAAATGTTGCCTTCATGAGCAAGAGGCCAATCTTCCAAAACAAACCTCCAGTACACACAGGAGCAAGAGAACTCCCAGCCTTAGAGAGATGGTTACGGAAGTTTGATAAGATCTTTAATGCAGTGCAATGCCCCTAAAATTTGAGAGTAGATCAAGCTGCTTTTTATCTCCAAAAAGAAGTAGACTACTAGTGGTCAAATTTATGAGACAACCTAATAAGTAATATTCCCTCTATTCTCTTAAGTTTGTCCACATTACTATAACGGGCAGTTTCATAAATTTGTCATATTTAGAATACTTTTCTATTTTGGAAAGTTTTTATCTTTCATATGCTCTCTTTATCCCTCATTTAACCCTCATTTCTCTCTCATAATACCAATACAATTATTAATTCACACCATTATTTTAATAAAATAATACCCACTATCTAAAAGATTCCACCTTTCTTAATAAAATAATACCAACTATCTACAAAGATTCTACATTTCTTAATTTGTGTGAAATCTTCAAATAGGATAATCAAAAAAGAACGGAGTGAGTATATGAATATCCACTGGGATGGAAGGAGTTCAAAACAATTGTGTTTTTAATTATAAAAAAGTTAATTCAATTGTTCAATTAAAATCCTTATTAATACGCAATAAAGTACGTTACACGATAAACCTTAAGTGATAATTAATTTAATTTCTATGTAGATGACGTTTGAACGAGGTGTTACATGTTCATTATAGACATTATTGGAATGTTTTCACAAACTTCAAACAAATATCTTCTTTTGTGGAAGTACCACTATTTTGAGGCAAATTTGTTGTATCGAGTAAGGTGTTCCTTTTAGTCAAGCTATCAATATTCCAAGATCTCATCTAAATCTAAGATCCTTAATTTTTCTTAATTGCCCTATACATAAACCCTATGAGCCCTTACTCATTTTACACCACAATCGGATGGTGTGATGCGTAGTTTTTAGATGACGTTCTAGTATAAGTAACATTTCGTTGCTCATTTCACTCAAAAATCACACATTGTGGAGAGTCTCTTCTGGATATTGACCAAACAACTTTTGCATAGTTTTCACTACACAGAGGCCTAAGAAGTGCAACCGTCGCTGAAGAGGGGATGCCCCATAGAATTGATTTTTAGTTTATGATAATCAACTATTCATCCCCCTCCTTTGTTTGGGCTTCGAAACGACAGTATGAGATAAAACACAAACAAAGTGTTACAGAGTCAAATTATTATCCCACAATTTATTTAGTTAAATCATAACCGCCCAATAAATAACTACCCACTAACCGACTATAACCTCTTCGAAAATAACCTCATTCTACCATTATAAATAGAGGTTACATTCATTATAAGAAGGGACTAACTTTTCATCTTCTAACCATACTCCATAAAAATACACCGCCCTTCGTACGATCGATACTCAACCAAATATCCCTTCATGATCTGAACTCATCCTACAATCTGTTATTCAGTTTTCATTAATTATCATATATTCATTACTTTCGGTTTCCCGAGCTGACTTGAGCGTCGTAGGGGTTTTCTAGGAAACCACCCCGGGCGAGGTTAACGTTGTATTGTAGGATTTGAGGTCTCATCATCGAAAGGATCAAGCAAATTAATAATCGTCCACGATTACACATATCTCCAAATATTTTTAAGTGTCTTTTGCACTTCCCCGATTACAAACATAAAAGCTGTGTGTCCATACGGTAATTGCAAATCAATAATTGTCATACGAAAAAATAATCATTAAAAAAAATCTTCTTACCCTTTCTTCTTCCGTAAGCAAAAATTATTTCCCAGCCAAATATTAAGAAAAATGGCAACCACCTAAATCCTTTTCGTGTGTAAATCGTGTGATTACATCAGGCATGTAGTTAGTTCTTCTACCATTTGTTGAAGCCATTTGGATGAGTATTAAATTGGTTCGTGAAGTTGAAACTGCACTTCAATCTTTTTGATGATTTGCAAAATTTCTCTCAATGGTGTACTATTTTGAGATAACTTTAATCAGTAAGTCTCATGGGAGACGGTCTATTCTATAGACGGAATACATAAAGCCCAGTCCAAAATATAACATAGTATATTTGGGGTTATAATAAATTATTTGGGTTATAATAACTTATATTTGGGGTTATAGAATAGTATATTCGAGGTTATAATACATTACATTTAGGATTATAACATAATATAATTGATATTATAATAAAAAAAAATCAGTTAAGGGAAATGGGCTGGCCCAATTATGTGGTCTATTCTATAGACCGTCTCTAGTGAGATTTTGTGAACTTTAATTTCTAGTAATAAGAACTCAGCTAGTCTCCTGAGAGACGGTCTCTCTGAGAGACGTCTCTCAGGCCTAGTCCATCAAAGCTTACTTTCTACTGTTACTTCATTTTTTCTTTTATGGGCCAATCCAATAAGGGATGGTCTCTCCAAAAGACCGTCTCTTACAAGAATTTGTAATAAGAAATTTAAAGGAAAATAAATGGCGGTTATCACATGGGATTCATGCCAATATTCTTAATTGGGCTCATTAGTTTAATTGGGCTTTTTGGACGCGGTGTTATTTGGTTTTCCTTATTTAAATGGATTGCAAGGCCCCGTCAAAAAATATTGGAGTTCAGTTTGATATACCTTCTTAAAGGGTTACTAGTATAATACCCGTGCAATGCACGAGATTTCTTTAATTTTCATATATATAGTAATTTAATTATTTTGATAATTTATTCTCAGCATATTATTAATTACTTAGATAAAAAAGACATTTTATAATTATATAAAAAAATTACATACTCATCAAGATAGATAATTCAATATTAGCCCCCACATGAATTGTATGTAAATATAATGAAAAATTTAAGCATTATATATTTGAATGATGAAAATAAGTAATTAATTTGAGGGAAATGTAATGTTTTATAAATAATCTAACTAAAGCTAAAAATCAACATGTAAGTCGGGAATTGATAATTGAGCCAATGATAATGATTACTATGCTTATTGCTTGCCTTTTATCTTACTCTATGCTTAGATTTCATTCCATGTAAGTAACATAAAATGAAGAGTTTTATTCTATTTATTGCATCAATCACATACTTTTCCAACTTCCTAAACTTATTTGATTGGATATATGACAAATTAAATAATTCATGAAGTGACAAATGGCAAAATAATTGCAATTGATTCATGATGTGATGACAATTGGCATAATGGATTCATTAAGTGACAAATGGCAAAGATGTTTCTCAATTACTATATTGTATGATTAGATTTATAGAATGTTTCCACACCAACTTCAATTGACTTAAAAATTCAGTCTCAATGTTGAAGTTCGGTTTGATGTACTATCTAATGGATTAGATGACTCGTAAAACGTTTCCAAACTAGCTTCAATTAAGTGGTTTCGGTATATAAAATCAATTTAAATATTGCCAAATTCAATGTATTGGTTGGATTCGAATATGACCTGACAGTGGTTCACACTATTTATATCGGATCCCAGGAAAACACCTACAGTGACGACTGTATTGGCTGGATCCGGGTACGATCTGACAGTGGTTCGAACTCTCAACATCAAATCCCCGAAAAACAACATACAGTTACGACTGTATTGGTTGGATCCAGGTATGATCTGATAATGGTTCAAACCATCCACCCGTGAAAGAACCATCTTAGGTGACTCGATATATGGAGAAAAATATCACCATCGCCTTCTAATGAAATGCTACATAAGGGATGCAAATCTTTGACCAGTATTGCCGAGTGAAGAATATATTGTATCAATCTGATGATGATCATATGGTTATTCTTGCTTTTATTTATCAACGCATATCGGGTGATTCTTTATCGATCAGTGATCAAGTACGATATCGACACACATTGGATGAATATTATATTATGTCTACGCGGGAATTCAATGCTTCACCATTATTATTATATTGGATTTTACTTATATGCGGTTTTCAACGACGAATGTATAAAGTCATCCGAGCTTTCGCCTAATTTGAAAGTCATCATGTTATTATTCAAGTCCCAAAACTTGAGCGTTATTATTCATGTTATGAAGTCATCTAAGCTTTCACTTAGTTTGAATGTTATATTATTATTTAAGTCCCAAAATGATTGATTTTGGGCGATATTTTCTTAGTATTCATCTTCATTATCAAACTTTCACCTTGCTTGAAAGTGGGATCCGTGCGAGTGTCACCTAGTTTTGGGCGATATTTTCTTAGTATTCATCTTAATTAACACCAAAACGAGTGGTTTTGGGCATTTTTGTCAAAGTATTCATAGCGAGTATCACCTAGCTTGATAACTCGATCACTTATTCAGTATTCAATATTCAGTATTCAGTATTCAGTATTCATTGATGTTCAAAAGATTCACCTAGTTTGATTCCTTATCTAAGTCCCGGGTGATTGACGGCTGGGCAATGCGGACCTATGTCCGATCAATCTTCATCTTCAAAGGATTCACAAAGTATGATTCCTTATCTAAGTCCCGGGTGATTGACTGCTGGGCCATATCATTATATCACGCTCAAATACCGAATCATCTTATCGGGTTTTAAGCCCAAATATTTATTATTCATGGGGCTTCAACCAAGCATGGACTCATCGAGGCAAGAATTCAAAGTTTATTTCATTTGGACCTTATTATCGCATGGTTTCTTTTGAACATTTAATGGATTCGCATCACAGGTATATTTATTTTCCGCATAAAGACTGATACCCTTGCTACATAAAATTACCTCATCTATCACTCTTCATGCGTGGGGCTAATGTTACGGTGTCAAATTATTAACCCGCAATTTATTTAGTCAAATCATAACCGCCCAATAAATAACTATTCACTAACCGACTATAACCTCTTTGAAAATAACCTCCTTCTACCATTATAAATAGAGGTTACATTCATTATAAGAAGGGACTAACTTTTCATCTTCTTACCATACTCCATAAAAATACACCGTCCTTCTTACGATCTGAACTTTTCATCTTCTTACGATCGATACTCAACCAAATATCCTTTCATGATCTGAACTCATCCTACAATCCGTTATTCAGTTTTCATTAATTATCATATATTCATTACTTTCGGTTTCCCGATCTGACTTGAGCGTCGGAGGGGTTTTCCAGGAAACCACCCCCGGGCGAGGCTAACGTTGTATTGTAGGATTTGAGGTCTCATCATCGAAAGGATCAAGCATATTAATAATCGTCCCCGATTACACATATCTCCAAATATTTTTAAGTGTCTTTTGCACTTCCTCGTTTCATTACCGAAACACAAAATTTTTTATTTTATATAGAAAAAATGAAAAAAAATGTTAATTGTTAAAGTGGCATGGCGGTTCATCAGAAATTATTTCATTTTGAGTTAAATAGCTAAAAACCGCCTATGTTAAAGTCAAATGAGTTTTTTTTAACTAAAATCATGGGACTTAGTAGGTAAAGCTAGTATACTTTGAGATGGAATAGAAATTACTAATTCAACACTCTATTACATCAATTTTGGTTAATTATTTATAACTTTTCATATTCTATTGAAAAAAAAAATCTTTATATAGCTTAGTTTGTTTTTGGCTTTTGACTTTTGGCTTGTTGGTTAGCCAAACAGTTACAAAAATTGTTTGTTAATTGTTTGTTAAGCCAAAATGAAAAATATTGTTCCAACTAACTTTTTTTTTTGTTGCTTTTGGCTTGTTGGCCACTTTTTCTCTAATAAACAACCAACAGCCAATACTAAAATTTATTAAACATCCCCAAAAACAAGTATCTTTTTCAGCTATTTTAAAAGCCAGTAAAAACAACCAACATTTCCATCTAATCAATTAAGCCAACTAAAAAGTCAATAACCAACAGTTAAGCCAAACACTCCTAAAACATCGAACTAGCAGCAAGTATAAGAGGTTTTTTTAGAAAATGAGCAAGTAAGAGATTTATATACCGATGTGTCATTTAGTGGTTTATGCCATATTTATGTCAAATAGCAGTTTAATGAATATGATAACTCGTTATGTGACAGAACAATTCACTCAACCGTCAAAAAAAAAAAGAATGAAATCCTATATAGACGGTAGATTTTGGAAATAAATTATGTGCTATTATAAGGTGAGAATTAATTATGTTTTTTCTTAACAATATACTATTTTGGGAAAAGATTCTTTACTCTATTAAAACTAACTTTTTCTTTATCTTAATATTTATCATTAGACTGCAGATTTTAGAAATGCATTTATAAAAGAATTAATTGCTAAGCTGATGCATTTATAAAAGATTCTTAACACATTATTATGGGCGTTACTTTTTTTTTTGAAAAGAATTATTATGGGCGTTACTTAATCATTATTAAACGGCGGAACATAGTCAACATACTGGAATATCATCCTTAAATCGCTCAAGGACAAGTAGAGATTATGTGCTCTTATCATACAAATTGTTCGAATTTACTTAAGAAATAATATTATGATTTCGATCATTTAATGGCACAACTAGTATTATTAACAAACTAGTATATACACCCGTGAAATGCACGGATATGTTTTTTTTTTTTTTTTTTTTGAAAAATGCACGGATATGTTAGTGTGTAAATACATAAAAAAAATACAATAATAAATATAAACTAATAACAACAATGTGATTTGGTATTATTGTATGATATGATGACAAGTAAGCATTTCCTTCTCTTTATGAATTTTAGAACAAAATGAGATGATTGAAGGTTGTCAAACATTGCCATCATAGCAAAGAGATTTTTCAACCAAAATTACACTAGCTTTTTATTCCCATTACTGCGGTTTATTATCTTCTACCAAACGGGCTTAGTGGCGGACCTAGAATTTTAAATATGGGGTTGCGAATATATATATATATATATATATATATATATATATATATATATATATATATATATATATATATATATATATATATATATATATATATATATATATATATATATATATATATATATATATATATATATATATATATATATATATATATATATATATATATATATATATATATATATATATATATATATATATATATATATATATATATATATATATATATATATATATATATATATATTCATATTCACAAAAATAATGCATATAATCATATAATAGCAGTATAAACGATCTTAATTATCATTTAGAAATTCATTACAAGTTATGGAATTTATTCTTGATATAATTAATAAGTGATTGTAGAAAATGATCTTCCAAAATTCAATATCAACAATTACCTAATTCTAAATTTTTATAAATTGTACTCCCTCCTACTCAACTTATTAATCCCATTAAGTTTCTCATATTTGTCGAAATAATATTTTAATCCTTTATATCTCTAATTGTCGAAATAGTTTTAATCCTTTATATCTCTAATTATTTTGCATTAAAAATTATAAAATATTGATATTAAATCTTTTATTGAGACAAATAAAACAAAATCCCACATGACTATGAACTTATAGATCAAAAATAAAATATAAATTATATTGATAAATGAATAGTCTTAAAAAATAAATGGGACTAATGGATAGAATAAATGGTAGTATTTTTATGGGTACTAAATACTAATATAATTCATACTTCGGCCTCCAATTCTTATAAGTTGTCCCATTTAGTTTTAGCAGACTATCCAATGCACTAATTCAATTCTAAATATCTCTAATTGTGTATAATTAAAATTATTAAAATTTGATATCAATAAAATTTATATTGAGACGAATAGGTTTGTATTTATCTCTAATTGTGTACATGCTACTTATTGATATAATTAAAAAAAATATTTTATTCTTAATCTAGTTGTCAAACACTAATTCAATTCTAAATATCTCTAATCGTGTATAATTAAAATTATTGAAATTTTATTGATATAGATTACACTTAACTTAATGATTTTTTTTTTTAATTTGATGGGGTTGCATATGCAACCCCTGGTTCTACATTAGGTCCGCCTATGAACGGGCTGTTAATGGTATGGTATATGGTATTATGATTATGAAACAAGTTGAGTACTATTTTTTTAAAATGAATATTTTAGAAAATATGCTTTTAGTAAAAAGTTATTGTTGATGTGTAAATTTTATATAGCGGCAAGCATACGGTGTACATGTAGTCACGGGTCGAACATAAGAAAGTTAGGAAACAAAACTTGCTAATTCCTACTAAGGAGAAAAATGTTTGATTCATTTTTGACTTAAACTAAAAATGTAATGAAAATATGGATTTATTCTATATTTTAAAAGATTTAGGGTGTCGGTTATCCCCTAAATTCATGTATAATCAAACTCTTATATTAGTGTGATAGTGTCTATGAAATGTCGGATTAATTGTGTGATTAAATATGATCTTATTAATTTCAAACTCTCGTTGTGTTGATTAACTATTAGATTTAGACCCTATTAATTCGATTCTCACACGCTAGTTTTTTTTAAACGAATCAATAAGAATTTAACTAAAATTTACACTAAAGTAAAGTTGATTCTAATTTCACAAGCTAATTGATCTCTCAAAGCCGAGTCGGCTGGCCAAAAAAGAACATGACAGTTGATTTGAGTTGACGTTTTGTGCTGGAAAATAACTGCAACTTCAAGTCGTCATTTCTTGCTCGTCTGTCAAAATTGGACATATATTATACCGTTGGAAAGCTCTTGAAGTCGAGTTTGCAATGCCACAAACCTTGCATTAATACAATCTTTCTATCAAAAATTATGACAAAAAAAGTAGACATGTATTAAATTTTACCTTAAAACTTTTGCATAATAAACACTCTTCTACTCTTCGCACATTTTCTTTGTTGAACATCTTCAACAGAGCTAAAATCCCCTTAGTAAACTCCGTCATCATTAAAACCATAAGAATTATCTTTAAAACAATCAAAACCCCTCAAAATCAACATAATAACCAAAATGAGTAATATAGCATAAATCTTTAAAATATAAACAAAATTATTAATAACGAGTACGACCATCATTAACGACTTATTTAATGATGACTTTGCGACTAAACAATGTAGTTACTACCAAATACTCCCTCATATTCACTCTACTTGTCCCATTTGTTTTTTCACACATGTCGAGGCAACATTTTGTCATTTTAACCCCTAATATCTTAAATTATTTAATTAAAAATTATAAAATGTTGATATTAATAATCCTTATATTGAGACGAATCAAACAAGATACCACATGACTATGTTTTAACTTACAGATTAAAGAGTAAAATACAAATTAAAAGGACTACGTGAATAGTGCCAAAAACAAATAGAACTACTAGCCTGAATAGGAGGGAGTATGAAACACTAGCATAAGAAAATAGTTCGTAAACCTATTTATTTCTTGCACATTTCATCTTATTATTTAAATTTATGTCGTGTCCTTTTTTTTTGAGAAATGTCGTGTGCTTTAATAGATCCACAATTTCAATATTTTTGACCTTAACTCCTAGTTTGTGCAACGTATCACATTATAATATAGTACCAAATAAAATCTTTCACATTAAAAGTATTTAAAAGAAAATCTTAATCTTCTCTTTTCTTTTACCTTTTTTTCGTTCCTTAAATACAAATATTATCCAAACACATTTATTTTTTATAAAAAGGGATATTCCCCCTTAGGCCATACTAGTACTAGGTGTGTTTCATGGGCCAGATACGTGCAGGGCCAAACTTAAATAAATATAGGCCGGGTTGGTTTTCAGCCTGACACTATTTTCAACCCAACCCTTACAAAATTCTTCTAAAAACGAGCAAGATAAGAATCCAAAATGGGGCCAAGCCCGTTAAACAATCCTCGTCATTACCAAATACCCCAAATGGGCCCATTGAAGATCGAATTTGTGCTTAATGACCTAACTTCAATTCTCGTTACCTACCTTCCTCTCCCAGTTATCTTATATGAGACAATCTCAATATAAAACGAATCCATATAATTAATACATTTCTCTAATTAATCATTTCAAAAATGATAAGCGATAATTTTAATTGATTAAATATACACGAGCCAATCCAATAGAAATTGCGTCATTATGACTCAAGAGAATAATGTTGGAGAACGAGAATCATTTCTACTAGGAGGAATGTCCACAAGCCAAAAAAGAAAGCACCGATCTTGGATGGTTGTAATTGTTCTTTAGATGGATTATCTCTAATGACCCTTTTTTTAGAATTAGGAGTGTCATTAACGTGTTTTGTAGAACTATTTTAATCATGTATTTCCTTTTAATTTGTTGTTATATTACCTCCGTTTTGAAATATTTGCAACTGATTCTGATATTATATGTGCCAAAATATCAATATCACTTGCAGGTATAATGAGACAGAGGATGTATTATTAGTTTATATTGTACTATTAATATAATTATATATTACAGAATAAGACTATTAATTTATCCTGAACAGTAAGTCTCATGGGATACGGTCTATTCTATAGACGGAATCCATGAAGCCCAGCCCAAAATATAACATAGTATATTTGGGGTTATAATAACTTATATTTGGGGTTATAGAATATTATATTCGAGGTTATAATACCTTATATTTAGGATTATAACATAATATAATTGATATTATAATAAAAAAAATCAGTTAAGGGAAATGGGCTGGCCCAATTTTGTGGTCTATCCTATAGACCGTCTATTGTGAGATTTTGTGTATCCTGAATTGAGATTGTCACATATTAGGTTAATGTACACTAAATAGCGCGGACTATGTCTATATAAGACTTATACATTTATTTCACCTTAAAAAATAAGTAATCTGTAAAAAAGTTTTAATCGGTAAAAATCAATTTCAATTAGTAAAAGTCAATTACAATCATTAAAAATAAGTTGCAATCACTTGTGGAAAAAACCTCATTTGCTACGGTTTTTTTGTGGGTACTGGCTGCGGTTTTGTCTCGCAGCCCTTGGAGTAGCAGCAAATGAGAAAACATTATTGGCTGCGGACATAAAAACCGCAGCCAATACCCCATTTTTCAAAATAAAAAAAAAAGCATTGGCTGCGGACATTTACAACCGCAGCCCTTAAGTCACTTTACAAAATAAAAAAAAATTCCAGATCTAGAAATCTGAAAATCAAAAACAAAATAAAATACTTTGAACAAAATAAAAAACGAAATTTCAAGAACAAGATCTAAAAACGATGAACATCAAACAATTCCAGAAAACATGCAAATGAGATCTCTTGAACATAAAAAAAAAACAACCCAGAAAACGAACGAAATCTAGAAATTTTACCAAATTTCAAAATTTCGAAACATAAAAAACGAAATCAAGAGAACAAAAAACAAATTTAGAAATTACAATGAACTCTCAGAACCAAATCTAGAAATTTCGAAACAAAAAACAAAATCAAGATCTATTACATATAACCACATTTTACGAAATTACAATGAACAAAAAACAATAAATAAAATCTAGATCTATTACATTACATATAACCAAATCTTACCAAATTACAATGAAAAAAAAAACAAAATAAAAGAGATTTACACACATCAGAGAACTCGAACTCTCAGAACACAAATCTTCGATCTCGAACTCTCGAACTCTCAGACGCCATTGAAGGATGAGCAGCAGGTTCGAAGAAGGAATGAAGGATTAGGGTTTTGCTTTTTTAAGATTTAGGGTTTTTTTGGAAGAGGAAAATGAAGGATGAAGAAGAAGAGGGAGAATGAAAATGCAGGTAGAGGGATAATGAAAAAGAGAGAAAAATGAAGGATGAAGGAGGCGCCGGTTTGCTTTTTTAAGATTTAGGGTTTTTTTGGAAGAGGAAAATAAAGGATGAAGGAGGAAATGAAATTAGGCTTTGAAATGAAGAGAGGCGCCGGTTTTTGTTAGGAAAATTAGGGTTTTTACTCTCATTGAGCTGGGCTTCACAATGAAATTAGTGTCAAAGGCTGCGGACAATGGGACACACCGCAGCCCTTTGTGTAATTTTGGACTATTTGCTGCGGTCAGTATAAAGAACCGCAGCCCTTTGCTTATTTCTTTGTTTGCCTAATTTTTCCTACCATTAATTGCTGCGTCTAAATTAAACCGCAGCAAATGTTGCGCAGCAAATGTCATTTTTTCCACTAGTGAATCAATAAAAGCAGTCATGAACAATAAAAGTCAATTTTAATTAGTAAAACTCACTTAAAACTATAATTAAAGATCAGTTACAATCCGTTAAAATCAATATAATCAGTTACAATTAGTAAAATTCAGTTATAATCATTAAATAATTAGTTTTAAACACTAAAAATTTCTTTTAACTAAATGTAACCTTAATTAATAGTAATAACTTTTGGTGACTTTCATTGACTTTATTGCTTGATCTCTTTAGATATGACCTTTTCCCTAATCCAATCATTTAAGGATGTGTTAATTTTATTCTAAAATGCCAGCTTGTTTATGCATTAAATAAAATATGATTAGCTGGATGACCGAATTTTTTCACATTAATCAATATTTAAAGGCTTGTATTTTTTGGTTGATTTTTAATTTTAATTTTTTGTTAGTTAAAAGTTAACATATATGTTTGATAAATAATTTTTCATTAGTTGAAAATTGGCTTTTCTTTTTTGAAATATGAAAAATTGGCTTTAAATCAAAATAATTAAGTTAATGTTAATTTTTTGTTAGTTATAAAGTTAAAATATTTAAGAGAATATAAGAGAATATATTTAATCAAAATATTAATAATGTTGTTTTTAGCTTTATAAGAGAATATAACTCATATCATATTCATACTAATATTAAATGTTGATTTTAGCTAATAAGAGAATATAACTCATAAATTGATGTAGGTTAATTAATGTTAGGGAAATCTTTTTAACCACATTCCCTAATGTAATGCAATATAAATAGAAAGTTTACAAAAGAAGACTAATAAAGTTAAAGTAGTATACATTGAAATTAACTCGAGCAATCTAATTTTAACTTATAAATTCATTACAAAAGAGTCGTCATATATGTATGATTGTAGATTCATCAACTTCTACTACTTTTAATGGTCATCAAAAACGAATGTGCACTAATTTACTTATTTCTTTCCAAGATATAATTCTAGCATCCAATTTAAGAGGTAATATCCAATCATACTACTATTAACTATACTAGATAGATACCCGTGCTTTGCACGAAGATTGAACAAATATTCTTGATTTAATTACATACTTGTATAAAAAAATTTGTAAAATTATTTATTTTTAATATATGAAGGTTATTGGGTAATGTTTTAAACATTATATTTTTTTTCTTATATATATATTATTATTATTATCATTTATTATTATTATTATTATTATTATTATTATTATTATTATTATTATTATTATTATTATTATTATTATTATTATTATTATTATTATTATTATTATTATTTTTTGGCAAGGTAAATTTTATAAAATGCTAGAAAAGATAGCCGAAGCTTACACAACGTTCAAAAGATTGAAATGAGAACCCCTACAGAGCATCAGAGGGACACACCCCTCGTCATTCACTTGAAGGAGGTCGACATTTCCAAAAAAGGAGATACTCTCCTGGCCTAAACAAGGATTGTACAATACTAATCAAGATTACATAGCACTAAGGCATTATCCTAAACACAAAAACCAAAAGAGTCTTGGGTAGTCAGTGAGGCTCTTCAAGGCACAGCATCACAGGCTTCAACGTATATCAGCATTGTTGCCCAACTGAGTCACACCCTTAGATCAACAATGTCCATTTGTACATCTCCCACGTGCACATCTTCAGTAAACATAAGCAACTTCTAACCCTTTGCTTCAAGGTTTATATTCACACACAAAAGCAACTAAGAGGCAGCCATCCAAGATTGAAAGCAGCCTCCTAAGCTTGAATCCAAGCTGCACAAAAAGCTGAAGGACTACTCAAACAGCATTAACCACAGCAGCACAAAACCGGAGATATCCTTCCTGAGCCATAAACAAAAGACCAGCAGCATAAGCAGCATAAATAGATACTACAATGAGCTGGCTTCCAAAGGACAACCCATTACAACCAGCAGGTGCTATCCTAAGACCTCTAGTTCAAGTACAAACAGAGAATTCAGCAGCAACAGCTCAAAAAACCTCCTCATGTATGGCACACTCAGCTGATAGAAGAGACAGCACTCTGCACAAACTTGAGTGCCTCCCATTTGAGCTTCAGTAGGCTCACAGAGCCTCGGCCACCCCCATAGGGCAGCACACACTCCGACCAGCACACAGCAATGTCGCTGCTCATAAGGAAGCATTTAAGGCATAAGGCAATAGCATTGGACTTCATAGACATCAGCACACATAGAGCATCCGCAGGTGGTTCGATTTACCACATTCGAAAACAGGAATATCAATTTAATTGATATCATCAAATACACAACTGCACAGAGCAGTTCAAGAAACTCGCGTGGGATGGAGATTCCGCCATTGAAGTGGTAGAAAGACCATAGAAACAGGCCAAGTACATCAGCATAAGTACTCCTATTGATAAGGAACACTTAGTTTTGCCAATTGACATAACCTGGATGTTCAACAAATTAGCAATACCCAGCTGTAGAAGACCATATCAAAGGGACCATCGAAACCGCGAACGGTTCGATTTCACCAGTAGACCCACATTACAAAACCCGCATTTAATAGAACTTAGGATCAAAACAGAAAGTATCCAATACTTAACCTCTAGACAAGTGACCCATCTCTGGGTTGGTTTGTACCTGGGTAGTCTCCAAACGTAGCATAGTCGGAGGAATTAGGGTTCCTCGATTCATCAGTAACAATCAGGGGTTTGCCCCTTCAATCCATGGATTTTTGCAGGCCAGAGACAAAAACCCCTGGTACAATTAGGGTTCGTACAATTGGGGATTAGGGACCAACGGTACCTACATCGAACTAATGTTCGATTTTAAGCTAAGTAAATAGGATTTTTTATCCTCAAAACCAAAACACAGTTGTAGTTCAAAACATACCAGAAAATGGCGATAGTCAGCTAGGGTTTCGGAATGAATCTTCTGGAGGAAGCCATTCGTCCCATAACAGAACCTCAAGAAGAATCAGGAGGCCTTGACACTGACAGAGAACCAAGAACTGGTTTGGGAACCAAGAATCAAACACAAAAACACCAGGGTCGAATCTGAGTTTCGAAGACCAAGAATCGATTCGATTGGGAATTAAAAAAGAGATGGTTCTAAAAAACAGGGAAGGGTTGGCGTTAAGCCTAGCACGCCGGTGGTCTCCACCTCCTCGGTGGTCGGCCCCGCCGCCTGTATGCCATGGCTGAGGCGGTGAACGCCCTACAGGGGAGGGTTTTAGAGAGAGGTTAGAGAGATGGACAGCTCCTATTATTATTATTATTATTATTATTATTATTATTATTATTATTATTATTATTATTATTATTATTATTATTATTATTGATCATGAGCTGTATTATTTCTTTAATTTTTATTCACATATTTATATTGTATTTTAATCTCATTTGTATTTTTCTCTCATTTCCCAATTAAATATTTTTTTCTACTTTTGCTAACTTTTTCTTTATATTCATTTCATTTTAAATTAAAAGCTAATTATATGAATAAAGGTTTTTTTTTTGTAATGTTTATAACTTTTTTCTATAAATAACTTTAAAAAAAGATATACGTTCATGACATGTTGAATCCAATCATTAGTTGAGAGCATTATTTTATAATGAAAAGATATTCCGTGAAAGAACATTAGAATTTTGCTAATTATATTATTAGATATTGATTTTATTAGATATTGAATTTGTAATGCTTTCAACTTCATAGATCATTATGCATTTGAGTTTATTTAGTGTCATTGGCTCATTAATTTGTAATATTATACATTTTGCTAATTGATAAAAAAGTTACATTGCTTCAATAAGAAATGAATAATTAATTAAGAGTTGTGTAGATATATTTACCCTCTTTTATCATGGAAATAAGAAATATATAGTTTCATATTTACTATATTAAGAAATGAGTTATAAAAGTCAATCTTTTTCTACCATATTAGCTTGAAGAATGGGCGGAAAATTTTATGCTTACAATCTAACACGTGTCAAGACTGTTTTTTCATTAGTAATTTTTATAGATTAGTAATTTTTATAGATTATAGATATCAATATGCATGATAACATCATTAGAAATTTAATTAAGTTTCTTTTGAAAGTTAATTAAGTATTATTTATATTATGTATTATGATTACATTTAGTATAAATTTGCTAATGCTTAATAAATAATTATCATGCATTATCATGCAATGGTAAAAGACTCTATACGAGGAATTTGCTGAATTTTGTAAAAGGCCCTACATATTAGTAACCAAAACAATTTCTAAAAAACAAAAGTAAACCTACACCGTGCATTGCACGGTTATAATACAAGATACTAATTGAGAAACAATCTTTCAGGAAAAATAAAATAAATTCTCAAAGTTGAGATTATTCATAGTTAATCAATAGTTAAACAATAGATGAAAATGTTGGATTATGAAGCTAGTATGAATTAAAAGAATTGAAAACACAACATCACTTAATTTATATTCATAATCATAACCATTCCATTCAAGGAAGATATTAGAACATATTACATAATAACATATATATGACTTAACATATTAAATTGATAAACGCACAAGAAAGTACGTACATAGTAGGACGTACAGTTTTTATTTAGTTGAGAACTTGAGAATACATAAATAAAGTGATGGATCATAGAAGATACTTCTATATAGAACATATCATCAATGTCCATCTCACCCAATAATGCATAGTGCAAAAGGTGGTCTAATGGCAAGTACCAGAAATGTAACCATCACAGGTTAAGCCGGAGCAACATGGATCCAACAGCCCGCAAGGATAACCAGCTGATGGGCACCAAGTGCAGTATCCAAATCCGTGTGCCATAATCTGGCAACGATTACCAGGACAACAATCTGCAGAGGTGCACGGTGAACCATTTGGTATGCACTTTAAATTTCTCTCTTTTTGGAATGATGCTCCTCCAAAAAGTATATTACTACCAAATTCATCCACAATTATTTCACTATTAGCCATAATCATGAGCATCATACTCAAGCTTATAGTAACTACCATTATATAACACTCAAAGGACTTTCCCATTCCACCTATTTTTCTCTTTCTTTCTTTCTTTTTTGGTAAGATAAGATTACAGCTTATTGTTATGTGTAGTTTTGTGGAGTTTAATTAATGAGTAGCTACTCTATTTATAATCCTCTACCTTCACTAATTCAACCTGGCCCCATTATATTATATTATTATTACTAGGGTACGGTTATACCCGTGCCATACACGATTAGGGTTTACTTTTATTTTTAATAGATTGTTTGGGTTCATAACATGTAGGAGCATTGACAAAATTTAGCAAAAGTCTTATATAGAACCTTTTACCAGTTCTTGGACATGCATGATAATAACCAATCAAGCTTGATAATAACCAAAAAGTATGTTACTACTAAATTCATCCACAATTATTTCACTATTAGCCATAATCATGAACATCATGTAGTTCTTGGACATGAATGATAATAACCAATTAAGCATTAGCAACTTTATACCTAATATAATCATAATACATAAAGTGCTTATGATGTTATCACATGTCATACACTTGAAAAGATATTATGATTAGATATTCCCTCTTAAATTAGATGTTAGAATTAAATCTCGGAGCGGTATACTGTAATCGGTGAACTCGTATATATGTTCTTGATAATAATTGAAGTAGTAATTGAAAAATCTTCAATCGTACCATATGATGTTGTTACATGTGTGTGTTATTCGTATATTACATACTATGAGTATCTTTGATGACTCAATTGTAGTGAATTTATAAGATAAGATTGCATAAGTTACTCCTAATGTATTATTCTAACTTTATTTTTTCACTTTCTCTAGTAAACTCACATTGCATTAGGAAATATGAAGGGAAGGGTTATAAAATAATTATCTTATATTATTTAGTCTTACATGAATTTATGGGTTAGATTAATATTCATATGATAATTTTAATATGAATTTGTAGAGTTTATGTCATTACCAACTACAAACACTTAAAATTTGCATTGCAAGTGTGACACTTGGCACAACATCAACATGATTATAAAATGCATTGTAATATGACACATGGCATGGCACAAAATGCTTTTAAATCATATAACAATATTGTATGATGATTATATTTACTACTCCTTTCATTTACTTCCTCCTTTCCATATTAGTTTCAACATCTAAAATGACACTATTTATTCATCACTTTAAATTTGTGATTAGTTTTTAATCTATAAATTAAAACATAGTCAAGTGAGATCTTGTTTGATTCCTTTGTTCCACAGTGACCTTTTTGCACATAAAACGTTAGCAAATGTTAATTTTAAAGTTTTAAGGCTGTTCTACGCCTATTTATGCGATTCACAATTTCAAAAATTTTAACATTTTCCCCCCCAAAACATAAACACTAACTCAACCATTTTTCATCCAAATCATATTTTTCCCCCAAATCCAAAGATGGTAATTTTCATATTTCTGCTATTATACGATTAAAAAACCATAGTCATAAGGGATCTTTATTTATTTATCTCGTCTCATATTTATAATATCAACTAGTATAAAAACTCGTGCAATGCATGGTTATTAGTATTAAAACATACAAGTATTATGATTTTAAACATTGATATAATTATATATTATATCTATTAAGTTTAAATTTACACATTAAAATTTTTTGGAAAAATGAAATTTTCATAACTCCAGAAACCAGTATAAAACTGTAACAAAACTGAATTCTACCAGCCTCGATATTGCATCAGTATGAAGAAGGAGCCCGCCTTCGAGGAAGGGTTTCTCCCACCCACCCTTCATGTGACACATTATAATTTTATAACCATTATAACTATAATAAATTAGTGGCAAAGAGAATTTTTTTGAAAAATATGGATATTTGATAATAATTGAAGAGAAAATAAAATATGAGAAACAAATTAAAAAAGATTTAACTGTCCAAAAAAAATTCAAAATAAGTGAGAGAAAAAATGCTAAAATAAGTGGGATGAAAGGAGTATTTTTTTTACTATTTTACCTCCCTTTTCTTGATTTGCATAAAATATACAATTGGGAATAATTCATTGGACATGAAGTACTTTTAAATACACTTATAAAAACACAAAAAATATGTAATCAAACGTACACAATTTTTTTTTTTTGGAAAATGAAAAAAATTCATTAATCCAGAACAAAACAGTACAAATTAAAAGAGTACTACAAAACCAAGAGGAACTGTAACCGACTTGCATCAGCATGAGAAGAGAGCACACTTTCTAGGAAGGGTTTCTCTCAATCTACTCTTGATGTCATCATGTGCATAAAGGAAATAGAAACTCCAAAACAACACATAAAAACCAATATCTATACAATAGACAACTATACAATAGACAAGTATTAATTTAAATCTTTACGTTTTTATTAAGATATACTTCATATACAAACTAGGGGTGTTCAAAATTACCCGACCCGCCCGACCCGACCCGCTGACCCGCTGACCCGGCTCCTTATTGGCGGGTCAAAATCCAAAAAATTTGAAAGTCACGGGTCGGGTACCCGACCCGTCTTAACCGGGTCAGGTCATGGGCCGGCATTTAAATGATCCGGGTACCCGAAATACCCGTTAACTTTTTTTTAAGGTATTACTAAAGTACTAATCTACTTGATAGAGTTTCAATTTTTTTTAGGTTTTGATTTATATATGTTCAATATTCACGTTTTTTAATTGATTTTGTTTTTTTTTTTTTTGTTTTTAACAGAAGTTTCAAAAGCTAAACTTTTTTATAAAAATGGCAGAATAATAGTAGTAGAAATACCTAAGCTAAATCTCCATTAAGAATGGTGGAGGAGAAAACTCATGCTCTAATACTCAGTAGAGCGCCAATTCATTGCTTCTTTACTTTTTCCCGCTTCTTTAATCGGAATTCGATTTTATAAATAATAATTAAATTTGAAAAATCACAAAAAAAAATAAAACGGGTACCCGGTGTCCCGACCCGCTTTATCCGGGTACCCGCTAACCGGGTACCCGCTTTAAATGGGCCGGGACACGGGCCGCAAAAATAGGTACCCCGGCTAACCGGGTACCCGGCTTTCCGGGTACCCGTTTAGCCGGGTACCCGGTTATGAACACCCCTAATACAAACCACCTCTTATTTTTTCAATGTCTTGTTTTCTAAGTTTAATTGATGTACTTAATTTTTTTAATGTCTTGTTTTCTAAGTTAATTGATGTATATACAAACAATTAATAGTAAAAATATAATAATGTGTAATATAATAAAATCAACTTTACCTTATTTAGTGCAATAAATATAACAATTAACCAATTTGACTATTTTATGTGGAAACACTTTATGAGGGAGTCATGTGAAAATTTTCAATTCTTTTGGCTGATTGTATAATTGTGTACATTTAAATACACTATTAAAAACACAAAAAATAGATAATCAAACATACACAAATATTAATTTGAATATATACAACCCAACCTCTGTCAAACTAATATTTTTTAAAAATTTAATGTCTTAATCTTTAAGTTTTATCAAGATATAGATACAAATATATATACAAACAATCTCTTATTTTTTTGTAATGTCTTGTTTTATTAGTTTAATTGATATATATACAAACAATCAATAGTAAATATATAATAATGTGTAATATAATAAAATCAATTTTACCTTATTTATTAGTTCAATAAATATAACAATTAACCAATTTGATTATTTTATGTGGAAATTCTTTGTGAGGGTGTCATATGGAATTTTCCAATTCTTTTAATATATGATTGTGGATAATCAACAATTTAATTTTAATTATTTTTGTTTTATTTACATTACTCTGGTTTTCTGTTAAAGTTTTTAGCATATATTGGGGTGCTGTTTTTCTCTTTATTTAGTTGGATAAAATTTTACTGTTATAGTTCAATCAATTAGTGGCAAAGAGAAATTGAGTGTTAATATAAAATTTTGGAGCCAATCATGCATCAATATTATTTTATTTGAATCACGTTACCCTACTGCCAACTAACTTGGACTTTCATGGAAAAAGACAAGACAATATAACTTGCCTCTTA
>JAAKBH010001068.1:0-30000 GCA_019776075.1 Amaranthus palmeri
AAAGTAAAAAACGCCCAAGCAGAAGAAAGCCCAGAGCAAGGCCCAAACTAAAAAAACATTCGCCGGTCCCAACGACACAAAAGAAGGAGGCGCGCCCAGAGAAAAACCCAATAATTCTTTAGCCCATAAACCAATACAAACCCTTAACGAGAATATAAAACGGTGCAAATCCGGGAGACCCCTTTCAAACTTGATCTTATTGCGCTCAAACCATAAAGACCAACGCAACACCCCATAACCACCGACCAAAGCTTCTTCCGACGTTTAGACTTGATCAAACCACCCCACGCAATGATAAATTGGGAACACTGGGCCTACAACACGCCCTGCACACCCCACCAATGAAGTATAGACATCCATACCTGCCACGAAAATGAACAAGAAAAAAAGATATGTGAATGGGATTCCAAGACTACATTGCAAAAACGGACACATAGCATCTTGGGCCGCCAAGACCCCTAAGCCCACCAAACTATCACCCGTCTTCAATTTCTCTAAACATGCCATCCATAGGGTAAGCTGAGCCCGAGGAGGCGAAGGATTCTTCCAAATGGCATTAATACAGGCTTTAGATAACACGGGAGCTACCGACTCATAGACCTTATCAACAATAGATTTAGTGGGAAAGGAGTGAAAATCCATATGGTTCCACGAAAGCCCATCATCTTTGTCTTGGTGCAATTGGACCCCCGCAAGTACCATCTCCAAGCGCCTCACATCCTCTGCTTCCCAATCAAATAATCGTCGACGCCACATAATATGCCATACCCACGACCCCTCCACCCACTCACCCATCTAGGCTATAAGACAATCACGCTGAGTGGATAAAGAAAATAGACGAGGAAAAACGCGAAATAGAGGACCAGATTCGCACCATCTATCGAACCAAAATAAGACCGTGTCACCCCTCCCAACACGAAGAATCATACCCTCTTTAACAATATCTCGTATCTTCTTAGTCGCCTCATCCTGTCGAACCATTTGACCCCACACCCCACCCTGAATATCACTAAAAGCCACCGATGAGGCCTTAGCCCCCCGAATATTATGAACCGACTGAATAATTTTCTTCCACAATGACACCTCAGGCATGGAATATCGCCACCACCACTTAAAAAGCAAAATGAGGTTTTTATATAGAATATTACCAACCCCCAAACCACCAAGAGACTTAGGCAGTTCAATAGTTGACCACTTAATCGATGGAACCAAAGCTTGCCCATGAGAAGAAGTACCCCAAAAAAATTGGCGTTGGAGGCTAACAATACGTTGGGCAACGGACTTGGGCATACGAAATAAACTCATGTAGTACAAGGGTAGACTATTAAGCACACTCTTTATAAGAGTTAGACGACCCGCCCTCGAAAGAAGCCTAGCTTTCCATGACCCTACTTTACTTTGTAGTTTATCCAAAATGGGCTTCCAAGCAGCACAAGTGGCCATATTGGCCCCAAGAGGGAATCCAAGATATGTGAATGGAGTCAACGAATGGATACACCCCATTTTAGCCGCAATATCAATAGCCCACTGAGCATCATAATGATTCCACGAAATAAAACACGATTTATGGTAATTTAAAGACAACCCGGACATAATGGCAAAAACATCTAAAATGCGAAAATAATTTCGAATCACACCCTCGTTCTTAGGAACAACAATCAATGTGTCATCCGCAGATTGAAGCAATTTAGGACTCACCCGATTCTTCCCAACTTCCACGGGTTCAATAACACGTCGGGCAACGGCTCTATTAAATAAATGGACCAAAGCCTCGGTGACAAGAATAAAAAGGTAGGGCGACAAAGGATCTCCTTGACGGAGACCCTTTTCCATGCGAAAAGGCGGCAACGGAGACCCGTTTAGTAAAATAGACATAGATGCCGAAGAGACACACTCCATTATCCACCTAACCCAACGCTCTCCAAATCCAAGTTTCTCCAAAACCAGCTGTAAAAACGACCAACGGATAGAATCATATGCCTTATGAAAATCAAGTTTGATTAAAGCCCCAGGAATCTTTTTCTTCTTAAGCCAGAATAAGGACTCACTCGCAACAAGAACACCATCCAAGATTTGACGACCCCGCACAAAGCCACTCTGTGATTCATCAACAATATGGGACGACCCCGCACAAGATTTGAGCAAGAACGTACTGTAATGAGTTTTCGAAGCACCAGCAGCAAGAATTTCGTGTGTTTGATGAATTTTCGAAGCACCAGCAGCAAGAATTTCGAAGAGAAGCAAGCAGAATTTCGAAGAGAAGCAGAAAGAATGTCGTGGGTTTGGAATTCGACGGGTTTGGAGTACTGTTGTAATGAAACAGAAGCAAGAGGTGAACGTTATATTTAATTTTCCCGGTTTTCAGTTTAATTTTTTACAAAAAAAAGACAAGGGCTGCGGACACCAACATAAACCGCAGCCCCTTAGCTTAATTTTTTTTTTTTTTTATTTTATCTTTATTAATTTGGTATAAATAAGGGCTGCGGACATCCATAAAACCGCAGCCCCTTTAGTATTTTTTTTTAATGAATTTTCTAAGGGGTTAAGGGCTGCGGTCAATGCCAAAAACCGCAGCCCCTTAGTAATTTTTTTTTCCACCTTTTTTAATTACTCATATGGGCTGCGTTTTTCTAACAACCGCAGCCAATAAGCAGCAGCCAATAGCTTTTTTTCCACTAGTGGCCATTACCTCCTTAAGCCTATTTGACAACAACTTAGACAAGATCTTATAAACCGCCCCAACCATGCTAATGGGCCGAAAATCATCAATCGAAAGCGGAGACGCTACTTTAGGGATGAGAGTTACCCAAGTAATATTAATAGACCTAAGGGAACGACCCGTAGTGAAGAAATCCAAAATAAAAGCATATATTTCCTGTTTCATTTCATCCCACATTTCCCTTATGAATTTAAAATTAAACCCGTCGAACCCCCGAGCTTTATCCACCCCACAACCCCACAATCCCACAATCCCGCAACAAATTAGTATCCCAAACCGCCAAAAGACCCCCAGCATAAGATTCAGAAGCCGCAATTTCGCAAAAATCAAACTCATCATTCCCCCAAAGACGGCGCACACGAGTTTTAAAAGAGCGTCGATGTTTAGTTTCCACAATTCCCAACATAGATATTTTATACTTTCCTACAAAATTGCGAATCGAACCAACTTTTTCCCCCTTACCCATACCCCTAACATTCCAAAATAGACAATTCATAACAACACATAAAAACCACCCAAAGCATACAACAGAGAGACATATCAAGACGCTTACCCAAGGGGATCAAACCCTTGTTCCATAAGCATTAGTCGCTTGGAGCGCCGAACCTGATCAACCACAAAAGTGTCGTCGCTAGAGGAGACGCCTAACCCCTGAACAGTCCCCCAAGTATCAACAGCCTCACCTTCAAGCTGTTAGGAGGAACAACCCTCAGTCCAAACCCCCTCACTAGGGATTCTACACTTACGCGGCGTACCCCGAGGTCGCCTCGGCACCGGTGCCTGTACCGCTATGGGCGCCACCCATGCCACTAACTCCTGCCCATGACCAGCCGCCTCCAACATCATCGGATGATAACGATCATGCCCCGAATCAAAACCATACTCCATCGATAACCTAGGATCCATCATATCATACCAAGTCCCCCTAGGCGGCTCCTCCTCCTCCTCATCCTCCCTATCCACAACAAGGCACCCACATCTCAGCCCAACGCCCCTCTCCTCCACCCCGACAGCCACACTATGATACACACCTCGCCACACACGCCCGTCCCCCGACATGACTCCCGTACCCGAACTATACACCGACCCGAATCCCATGACAATTGTATCTCCGAATCAATACGTTCTAGCACAGACGTTTTAATAAGCAACCGAGCAAACGTCAAACAATTGACCCCCTGCTCATCATGGTCAATGTGAAGCACCTTCCCCCACTGTTCACCAATCCGTCGAATAGTCCCAAGGCCCCAACAAACCGGGTGAAAGCCGTAACACTCAAGAAGAGCCACCCGAGCAAAAGCCTCCCCTTCCTCCCAACGGTGAACACCCGGAAAAACCTTATGTAAAGGAGAATCATCCGCAACCGCTCTACAAACCTCGGCCTCAGTATCAAAGAAAATAATGAGCATAAACGGAGATAAAGCCGAAATGCACCCAAAAGGAACACCCGCCGCCACCGCCAAATCAATTGCATGTTTTACACTAAAACCGGCCTCATACTCCACCGTCACAGCCCTATCAAGCTTCTCCGCCATAGTCGCATTGGCAACTAACTCCACCGTGAGGCCATCCGAACCCGCCACATGTGGCTGCTGCTCCAAAACATCAGTAACAGTAGGCAGCAACTCCTTCTGCTGCTGCTGCTCCAAAACATCAATAACAGTAGGCAGCAACTCCTTCCGCTGCAAGCCAACAGCGGACGCTTCCCTCTGCTCATGGTCAACATCATTATCCTGCATTGCCAAATTACCCTCCACCATTACCATAGGGTCCTGATCTGCCCGAGACAGAAACTCCTGCTGCACAGCAGCCGCTTCGTGCACCACAGCAGGTACAGTGGTCTGAGCCTTATGCATAGGCACCCTATCACCCGTACCAACCCCCCTAACCACCTCCGCATACGTTCGATCATCACAAAGAGCAGTACAAACAGGTCCACTGGTCCCCAATACCGAATTATTCGCCACCCTTCTCCTTTCCCGCGAATCGTGCCCAAACTCCTTACACATAGACCCAACTCGATCATACTTTGCAAACCCCACACTAAGCTTGGCTCCGTGCATCAAAGCCCCATCCATGTGCCTAATGGCATTCTCTGCATCTTCCCGGCTCGAGAACCGAACAAAACCGAAGAGATCCTTGCATTTAGACCGAAACTTGCGCGAAATGTACACATCTTGCACATGCCCATGTGCCGCAAAACAATCCCGTAGCCACATTTTGGAAATATTACTGGGTAGATGATCTACAAACACCGAAACAGTCATTCGATTCTTCCAGATGGAATTGGGTCTCGAGGCCCACGATTCTGATTATACCAACGTCCACTTTTCTGTCCATGTTGATAGCTATCGTCATTCCAAATTACACCGCCCCGCAACCCCGAAACATGATCAAGATTCCGCTGTCGAGCACTATCCCCGTACAATTCAGGTCCATCAAGATTCAAATTGGGTCTCTTTCGACGTCAAACCTGAATCTAGCCATCATCATGAGCATTTCCCAACCTTCCCCGTGGAGGGCATGGGGATCTTGACCATCGATGTGAACTACGACGCCGGTCCCGATCATTGGCACCATCACCACGCACGAATTCATGATGAGAGCCATGAAACTGATATGTGTGTTGAGTGTCAAGAAATTGTCGTGAATAGTGCTTGTCAAACAAAGATGAACTAGAAAAGCCATAACCAAGATTTCCTCTCTTTCTCTCACTAAACTTTCTCTCTCTAGACATTTTTTTTTTCAAATCTATATATATATATATATATATATATATATATATATATATATATATATATATATATATATATATATATATATATATATATACATATACATATATATATATATATACATATACATATACATATATATATATATATATATATATTATATATATATTATATATAATATATATATATATATATATATATATATATATATATATATATATATATACATATATATATATATATATATATACATATACATATATATATATATATATACATATACATATACATATATATATATATATATATATATATATATATATATATATATATATATATATATATATATATATATATATATATATATATATATATATATATATATATATATATATATATATATATATATATATATATATATATATATATATATATATATATATATATATATATATATATATATATATATATATATAAAATAAAAAAAATGTTTAGAGAGAGAATCAGAGGAGAGAGAGGGAGTAATTCCCATGCGAGAACACGAAGCGACATACTACAGCTGAATTTTTTTAAACTTCCACCGCCATCATCAACGGTTACATCGTGACCATCTGACTTCCGATGTGAGTGCTGGTCATCAAGGAGTTTCCTGTCGCCTTTGGTTGCGTGGACCCCGGGAGCCACCTCCATCGGGGTTGGATCTTTCTTCTTCAAATGGGGTGGTAAGCTTGTTTGGGGATGGTATCTCACGTCAGACCACACTGACTCAACTCAGAAGGCTCTTTGAAAGGGAAGGAGAAGTTGTGGATGTTTACATTTCGGGCAAGGCTAGAAAGAACAAACTCCATAGCTTTGGCTTTATTCGATATACTCAAAAGAAATGTGCAGAGAATGCCGTGAAGAAGATGAATGGATTTATACTTAATGGTCAGAAAATTTCAGTAGCTCTTTCTAAATACCAAAAAGGTGGGAAGCCATTAATTAGAAAAGAACAGTAGACAGTAAGAACAACACGCATAACTAACCCAACATTCAGAGACCATAGGCGATATAACGAGGTGCTCATGGGAAAGAAGAAGCAATCGAGTCCTGTTGATAAAAGCACCCAGTTAATGGAAGAATCTCAAAACCAGGTATCCATTACTATCCCTGAAAATCGTGTGATGATAAATAGATTAAATTTAGCTGTTGTTGTGGTTTTGAAACCGGAGATGGAATTTGAAGCTATTGAAAGTAGTTTATCCGATACCGAGCTTAGCTACGTTTATATATCTCAGCTTTTCCCCTTCCAAAATAGCTATCTTTTTTGAAAACGAAGGTGATGTAATAGCTGCCCTAGATGAGTCTTCCCCGTTATGAACATTGTTTGCCGACGTCCGTCGTTGTTCTGTAAAGGAAACTTACCATGAGAGATTAGCTTGGCTTGAATGTGTTGGACTAAATCCGATTCTTTGGGACCATGAAACCTTCAAAAGGATTGGCTATGTATGGGGGAGAACCGTTAAAATTGAACAAACATCCAATGGATTGAATTGTATCACCAGTGCAAGAATTTTGATACTTACCACTAAACAGAAACGTATCGAAGTATTAAATCGGAGAATATGTCGTGTGATGTATGGGTTAATGAAGTCATGTTATGTAATAGTTGTGGCTCCGAGACGGAGCGAGCGTTAATGGCAGCAGAAAACCCGAGAACTAAACCAAGTAATACCCAGCTCAACGAGATTGTGGCAAGGCGAAATACGACTGACTGTGATCAGGTGGGTACCGTGGAAAATATCAGTAAAAATGGAATGGGTCATATGGGGCATACCGTGGAGCAGGCTTGTGGGATGGAGACCATGAATAAATGTATCTGTGGTAACAATGGGGAACTTGTAATTATTACTGCAGCTGATCATAATGAAAAGAAAGACCAAGGCGAAGATGGGATATTGCAAGATAATATAAGCCCATTAGAAAAGGAAGATTTGGTAAATAATGGGAAAGAAATGTCAGTGAGTTTGGACCAACTGGTTATAGGTAGTAAACAAACAATTGGTGTGGATAATTCACTCAATGCATTTCTTGCATACTCAGAACCAGTAGTGTATAATCAGTTCGATCCAATTGTGGCCATCGAGTGCAACTTACATGGCGGAGAATTTGGGTTTACCTCGAATACAGTAATTCAAAAAGCAGTAAGAAGGGGTCAATGAGGAAGCAAAGGGGTAGACCGAAAAGAATTGCCCAATCTCTATCGGAACCCTTATTTGTTCCTTCTACTCCGTCAACAAGTAATGATGAAGCTGCTGAGACTTGGAACACTGCAAAGCGTTTGGGGTTGAAATCCGGCATAGAGAAGGAGGTTATGTCATAGCTTAGGAAGTCAAAGAGGATCCTAGTTCTACAAAGGAGAAACCAGTCGGAGTAAGTGTAAGTTAAGTCTTACCTTTGGTGTACTATTACTTTGAATATGAATTTACTTTCTTGGAATGTAAGGGGTCTTGGGAAAGGCGAAAAATGTATTACCATCAATAAACTTATCCATGAATATAAGGTAAATGTCTTAGGGCTTGTGGAAACTAAACACCGCAAGTCATTTAGTAACAGAGTCAGACGCATGTGGGGAAATGACTCTTATAATTGGTGTGAAGCACTAGCTACGGAGACGAATAGTGGGGGATTAGTGGCAATCTGGTATCCGGGTATTTTCTGTGTCTCAGATAGACATATGGGTGAGAGATGGATACTATTAGAAGGGTTACTGGTCAAGGAAAATTTTAGCTGCTGCGTGGGTTTAGTGTATGGCCCGTCTGATAGAGAAGGGAGGTTTCAGATATTTGAGTCCATCACTTCGATAGTTCAAAGTATCAATAAGTCGATCCTATTAATTGGTGACTTTAATGAAGTGTTGAAGCCGAGTGAAAGAATGGGACAGTACAAGTTTGATAGGAGTATTAGAGAGTTTGTAAACTGGGTTCCAAGTCTTCATTTGATTGACCTTCCCCTAAAAGGAATCCGATTCACATGGGCGAGAAATGATTCCTGTAGCAAATTAGATAGGTGCATGTGCACCAATGATTGGTTAACTCGATTTCGGGGGCTGAGATTGGAGGGCCTTCGAAAAGGGACATCAGATCATAATCCCATCCTATTAACCTTGGAAAGTCGAGTAAACTGGGGTCCTAAACTCTTTAGAAGCTTTGATGCGTGGTTCTCAAACCCGACATTTAAGGAGTACGTGGAGAAGGAATGGAGAAACTTAACTCGATTGCATATTGGTGATAAACTGAAAGCCTTAAAGGCTCCATTGAGATCATGGAGTAAGGAGTATTTTGGGGCTATGGAAAATAAAATATCCAGACTTGAACAGGTGATACATGAGCTACAAAAAGTGAACGAAAGGCGACAATTAGATGAAGTGGAATATGCCCGCCTCCGTGCATCACAGAGTCACTTACACTTATGGCTTGTTCGTAGGGAGAGAATGTGGAGACAAAGGGCCCCATCTTATGGTTTCAGTATTAAGGACCATAATTCAAAGTTCTTTCATGCTTCAACAATCTTAAGAAGGAAAAGGAACGAAATTTCCCAATTGGTAATTGATGGCAATATTATCAGTGGTGTAAATAATTTGAAAAGAGAGATAAGCAGATATTTTGGGAACCGATTTTCACAAGAAAACCACCCAATATTGGAGTTTGATTAGGATGACCATCCTAAAGTCAGTGAAGAACAAAACAGTTTTCTTGAAGCCATGCCGAGTAGAGAAGAAATAAAACAAGCAGTGTGGGCATGTGGAGTTGATAAAGCACCGGGATTTGATGGTTTCAATTTCAAGTTCTTCAGGGAAATGTGGGATGTGATTAAGGAGGATGTCTACTCTTTTGTACTTGATTTCTTGGAACATGGTGATGTTGCAAGGGCAATAAACATTACATGGGTGACACTAGAGTTGTTCATGGGCGGGCTTGGGCGGGTAACGGACCGGGTAGCATCTAAAAATTCTACCCGCGGACTCAAATATTCAAAAGTCCGCCCGCATTTGGGGGCATATTTTTTTTGTCGCTACCCGCCCATTTTTTAAGCGTGCAGGACCCGCGGGTAGGCGGGTATTTTTATATAAAAATTTAAAACATAAATCATATTATAAAGTTAAGTTTTTATAAGAACAAAAAAAATATAATACATTATCTAAAATACTCTAAATATATATAAAGTCTCAAAATAGTCAAATTACATGAATATTGAATATAGACGGTGGAGTTGGCTACTTATTCGAACTTTGATAGTCGATTGCATAAGTGTTTTGAGGGTTAAAAATATTAAAGTCTAAAAGAAGTAAACCTTAAGGCTAGTAAAAAAGTAATAAACTAAAGTTGGGTATGGGTCATGTAGATGTAGTAGTATAGTTTAATATTTAATAAAATTAATTATTTAATAAATAATATAGAGATATTCCACGTGGTAACCCTGAGGTTTTGGGTTTCCACGTGGTAACAAAAACTTTTAAAAAATCCACATGGTAACCCTGAGGTTTACTAAATTGTTCCATCATGACCTTTTTGCACATAAAATGTTAGCAAAACGTTAAGAAACATTAATTTCGAATCTTTCAGGCTGTTGTACGCCTATATATGCGACTCATCATTTTAAAAGCCATTAGTCTCAACCATTTTCCCCAAAATATAAACCCAAACTCTACCATCTTTAGATTCGGGGAAAAAATATGATTTGGATGAAAAATGGTATATTAGAGGGTTATATTTTGGGGAAAAAGGTTCAAACTGATGACATTTCGAAAGGTGGGTCGCATAAATATGCATACAACTGCCATAAAGCTTCAAAATTAACGTTTGCTAACGTTTTTATGTGCAAAAAGGTCATGAGGGAACATTTACGTAAACCTCAGGGTTATTGCGTGGATATTTTAAAAGTTTTGGTTACCACGTGGAAAACCCAAAACCTCAGGGTTACCACGTGGAATTTCCCAATAATATATTAAACTAAGCGGGCGGGCGGGTATAGTCGCGGGTAATTTTTTGGTGTCGCTACCCACCCGTGTATCTTGGCGGGCGGGTACTACCCGTCCAAACTTTAAATGTTTTTGAAAAATATTGTCCATGCCCGCCCGTTTTTCGAGCCGGATTGGGCGGGCCTAGCGGGTAGCCCGCCCATGAACAGCTCTAGGTGACACTAATCCCCAAGGTGGGTAACCCTGAGTCTATTGAGGATTTTTGGCCTATTAGTATGGTAGGCACTCTCTATAAGATAGTTTCCAAGCTTCTATCCATCAAACTGAAGGAGATCATTGCATCACTTATAGATGAGTCACAGAGCGCGTTCGTGCTTGATAGACAGATTCTTGATGGAGTGCTAGTGGCCAATGAAGCTATTGCATGGTTGAAGAGAAAAATGATGCCAGGTGCGCTTCTCAAGCTTGATTTTCAAAAAGCCTATGATTCAGTTAGATGGTCATTTCTGGAACAAGTATTGGTGAAGATGGGTTTTGGCCAAAGATGGAGTAGATGGATTATAACCTGTGTCAATACTGCATCACTTTCGATCCTTCTCAATGGGTCCCCTCTTAGCCCCATTAAGATGGAGAAGGGCCTCAGACAAGGCGATCTGTTATCTCCATATCTCTTCATACTGGTGAGTGAAGTTTTAGTGTGCCTACTAAGGAGAGCAGAGAGCCTCAGTCTCATTGAGGGTGTGGCTATAGGCAAAGATAGAGTCCAATTATAGCATCTATAGTTCGCTGATGATACTCTAATCTTTGTCTCGAGGAATAATCAGGTAGTCAAGAATTATTTCCGAATTCTCGATGTGTTTTCATTGATGTCTGGGCTAAAACTTAATTATAGCAAATCACATATAATCTCATGGTGTTCTAGTACTCACGATTAGGCCAAGGCCATTGCAATCGAAAACGGGTGCGGTCATTCTGTGTGTCCTATTTCATATCTGGGCCTACCTTTGGGTGCTAACATGAATAACAGTGCTGCGTGGAAACCGATGATTTCGAAGATTGAGAATAAATTAGCTTCGTGGAAAGTGAAGCTACTCTCCAGAGCTGGGCGGTTAACATTGATCAAGAGTGTCCTGAATAGTCTTCCGATCTATTATATGAGTATGTTCAGGATGCCAAAAGATGTTGCTCAGAAGATTGTGAAGCTACAAAGAAAATTCTTTTGGGGTACGTCTAAAAATGGTGAAACGGTAAATCCAGTTGTGTAATGGTCTACAATAGAATTGCTAAAAGAATTTAGGGGTCTGGGGGTTGGTAATATACTTCATAAGAACCTACTGCTGCTGTTCAAATGGTTGTGGAGATACTCAAAGTGTGACAATGTGCTATGGAAACGGATTCTCATGTCCATTTACAATATCAAGGGGCTAAAGGCGTCAACTCAAACATTCAAAAATGTGAAAAAATGGGACGTGGGCTCAGCTTTTGAAGAGTGACGATGACACTTCTAAAGTTAGAAACATTGTTGAGGAAGGGATCCAGATTAGTGTTGGTGATGGCTCATCGATCTTATTTTGGCATGATAAATGGTGTGTAGGTGGTCCGTTTAGAAATTTATTCCCCAGACTCTTTTCAGTTTCTGAGCAACAGGAGAATCTTATCATTCAGATGGGTTGGTGGGATGAAAATGAGTGGAGGTGGGACTTCAGATGGTGTAGACAATTATATGATTGGGAAATCAAAGATTTTGAAAATCTTAATACTCTTTTTGTACCCCCTTCTATTGGAGTAAATGATTATGTGCATTGGGCAGGTGGGTCGGCGAATAAGCTTCCCATTAAGGAGATCAACAATAAGCTACTTTCTTCTGGGAACCCCGCTATACCAAGGGAAGTATATATCTAATCTAATTTGGAAACTCAAGGTCCCTCCAAGAGTCCAATTGATACTGTGGATTGCAAGTTTCGAAAGATTGAAGACGGGTGATATTCTTATTGATCATGGGTTGATAGATCCAAGTCAGGCTTTGTGCCCCTTTTGTGAGGAGGTTGTTGAATCAAACTCCCACATTCTCTTCTCTTGTGCAGTTTCTTGGGTTGTTTGGATGGAGGTCTATCGGTGGTGGGGTGTTGTTGGAGCTATCGTTTTGTTCCTTTTGTCTTGGCATGGAGAACTTTGGTACCTAGGAAACGAAGGGGTAAACTTTGGCTCCTTGTTTTAGGTTGTGTTATTTGGTCACTTTGGTTCGAGAGGAATAAGCTCAAGTTCAACAATAGGGTACGAGATAACAGACGATTTATTTACTCCCTGAAGATTCGAGTGGGCATATGGGCGAAGGAGTTATTGGGCATGGATATTTCTTTGACACCTGGTGCGCTCCTCAATGCAGAAGAAATATTTCATTAATCATCATTTTGATCGTTTTCTTTTAGTCTTGGTGTATGCGCTTGTATTTTGTATTTGCTTCTGGCCACTGTTTTCTTTCGGTGCTGTTGTGATGTTTTTTTGTTAGCTTCATGGTTCATAGGGTGTAAGGGGTTATGGGGTATCTTCGTGTGACTTAAAGTACGCTAGACGCTTAGTTATTTTGCATAGTCCACCACTATGCGTTGTTCTTGGTGGCCTGTGTCGTGGCCCCTTGCTCCGATGGCTTTTTCCCCTCGCAGGGTTTTTTATGCCGGGTGGGCTTGGGTTCCCATGGCCCAGTGTTTTTTCTCCTTCTTCGATAATAATAATTTCAAATTTACAATATATATATATATATATATATATATATATATATATATATATATATATATATATATATATATATATATATATATATATATATATATATATATATATATATATATATATATATATATATATATATTAAGATTGTCAAACTTCAGAGGAGATTCTTTTGGGGGAACTCACAATCCGGACATCTCTCTACACCACTTGTCAATTGGGCATCCATTGAATTGCCAAAAACCATGGGTGGACTTGGTGTTGGTAACATTCTACATAAGAACCTCATACTATTATTTAAATGGTGGTGGAGATTTTCGGAGAGTAATAGCACACTTTGGAAACGCATTCTAATGTCCGTTCATAATATAAAGGGTCTTAAGGCTTCATCAGTGACATTTGAGAATGTGAAGAGTGGGATTTGGGTGAACTTGTTGAGAAATGATCCAGACACTACAAAGATCAGACATATCATTGAAGAAGGCTTGAGTGTGAGGATTGGAAATGGCGAATCTACCAGTTTCTGGCACGATAAATGGGTTTCGAATGGCCCACTCAAGGAGCTCTTTCCTAGACTGTTCTCAATTTCTAAGCATGGTAACGCTATGGTTAACCAGATGGGGTTGTGGCGTAATGGTGCTTGGGTGTGGGAGTTGTCTTGGAGACGACAGTTGTATGATTGGGAGAAAAATGATCTTGATAGACTAATGCTTCTTATTATGCAGATATCCCTAGTCCTTGGAGAAAATGATGGTGCATATTGGCATGAAAACCGATATAGCAAATTCCCCATTAAAGATATTGTGGAAAGATTCTATAGCACACATACCCCAATTCTTTCTACTGATGTTTGCAGGATCATATGGAAGATGAAAGTGCCTCCTAGAGCTCAACTTACTCTTTGGCTTGCAAATTTGGAGAGACTCAAAACAGGAGATATGCTAGTGAATAGAGGAATAATTGACTACTCAAATGGTCAATGCCCTTTCTGTGAGTCGACTTTAGAGACAAATTCTCATGTTCTCTTTACTTGTGCAGTGTCTTGGAGGATTTGGATGGATGTTCTAGCATGGTGGGGAGTTGAGGGCGCTCTGCACTTTCGATGCCCTTTATTCACCACTTCTTGGAGGAGCTTGAAACCTAGAAGATGCAATGGCAAAATTTGAAACCTTATTCTAGGATGCACAGTTTGGTCGTTATGGTATGAAAGAAATAAAATCAAATTTGAACAGAAGGCCTGCAACCCAAAAATCATAGTATCCACCTTGAAGATGAGAATCGCAAGCTGGGCAAAGGAGCTTCTAGGCGTTGATATGACATGGAGTCTCAATTCCTCTACTTGCCCGATGTTGTACTTGTGATGGTGTTTTTTGTTTTCTTGTTGGTTGTTTTGGGCCTGTTTTGAGCCTGATGTTGTTGGTTTTTTCTTTTATGGTGTTTTTTGGGTGTTGTATGGGGACGGGCTAAATCGGGGGACAACGATGTGTATGATGAGACATGGTCCTGATATCTGCATAGTCCACTCCTATGCGCTGTTCTGAGTGGCCTGGTTTTTGGTCCCTTGGTCCAATGGCTTTTTCCCCTCGCGGGGTTTTTTATGCCGGCGGTCCCGGGGCTCCCATCTTCTAGTGTGGTGTTTTTTATCTTCATTAATAAAATATTTCCAAATTTGCAGTATATATATATATATATATATATATATATATATATATATATATATATATATATATATATATATATATATATATATATATATATATATATATATATATATATATATATATATATATATATATATATATATATATATATATATATATATATATATATAAGATCATCAAACAAAGGGATCTTCTAGATACGCTTGGAGGATGGGAAAAGGTGACCACTGGAGACACATACCATATTGGGAAAGCGTATGATTTGCTTATTGCGGATGCACCAAAAGTCAACTGGGGTAACATCATGATCAAGAACATTGCTAGCCCTAGTGCTCGTTTCATCACTTGGTTAGCCATCCAAAACAGGTTAGCCACAAAAGACAGAGTTGGAAAATGGGTGGATATAACAGATGACTCATGTGTCTTATGCAATGGGGCGATTGAAACTAGCCAGCACCTGTTTTTTGACTGTCCGAATGCAAAGGAAATTAGAGCCCAAATTTTCAGTTTCCTCGACTGGAGGCTAGAGGACACCTCTTTCCTGACCGAGATCCAGACCATGAGTAGAATAAACAAAAAGAAGACTGACCGTGCTAAGCTCATTGTGGGACTTTGGACTGAGATGATTTATAGTATATGGATGCAGCGCAATAGGAGGATTTTTGATAACCATTCCTTACGACTTAAGGAGGTTATAGATTGTATAGTCTTTAGATTAGCTGGTAGAACTAATAGTAGAATGATCGAGTTGCTTGTAACTAAGTAGGTAGTTTTTGTGTTTTTGGGCTGGCTCTCTTTGTTTTTGTATAGATTGCTGGTGTTTTTGGTGGCTCCGGGGGAGTTAATTTCCCGCCAGAGCGTTGTATTCCTTTTTGTCCTTTTGAGTATATAATACAAATCAATTGACAAATATATATATATATATATATATATATATATATATATATATATATATATATATATATATATATATATATATATATAATATATATATATATATATATATATATATATATATAATATATATATATATAGTATATCATATATTAGGAAAATAAATCTAATATATTATATGTACTAACTTTTAATACTATATTTCATTTTAAATAGTAGATTATATACAACACTCCAAAGGAAACACGCGAATTGACGGCTATGGAATTACGCAAAAAGTGAAAGACAAAGTGGCCGTGCTTATTTCTAATTTATGTTGGTAGATTATGTAATTCGTAGTAGGTGTATGCAGAATTAAATTAATTTTGTATATTTTATATATATATTATATAAGATATATATATATATAATATATATATATATATATATATATATATATATATATATATATATATATATATTATAGATATATATATATTATATATATATATATATATATATATATATATATATATATTATTTTGGTGATAATTAAGTGATTATCAATGGTTGATTATTGTGAAATATTTATTATTTTATAATTAAGGATAATATATACAAATATAATTAAAACAAAAAAAAATTTAAAAAAAATCACCCAAAGGCTGCGACAGGGTTAAACAGCAGCCAATAAGGTGCCTAAAATTGGGTTTCTGAAATCACTTATTAGCTGCAGACATGCCAAAAAATCGCAGCCAATGAGCTTATTTATTGCTGCGTTTTTTAACTGCGACTATTGAATTATACTATCAGCTGCAACAAAAGTGCTTGTCTTCAAAACCGCAGCCTTTAGTTGTCTAAAAACCGCAGCCTTTGATGTTTTTTCCACTAGTGATACACCACAACTCTGAGATATGGACCTAAGGTATTTAAAGCATTCACTTATAAGGTCAATTCTTTCTCTTGTTGCTTAATAGTACCACTTGTTATCTTATTTGTGCTAAAGTTAAGTTTGTTTTAATTCAATTTAATTGGAAACCTCGTGTCTCCAACTACTAAAGTTATTAAAATCGTGATTCTGATTGTAGAATTGCATTGATTGTAGAATCGTACGATTCTACGATCCAAATCATAACCAATGAGTTGGATCGTTCATAGAATCCGGTTTGCAAAAAATTGCTAATAGGATCGGTGGAATCGCTTTTAATTGGTAGACTCGCAATCCCTTAATGATTCCATCGATCTTGTAAAATGAATTAAAAAGGCTTATAATTGAACTTGTATTCTAGCCTATGGAGCATTAATGTTATACTTTAATTTTTTTTCCTCTTAATCACGATTGTTTGCTCTTCTGGCCTATGATTCAAAACCTAATTTTGCCTTTCCCTTTTTTTCCCAATTTCTGCACTTGTTTGCTCTTCGTTAGTTAGGATTCAAAACCCTAAACTAAACCTCTCTCATCCTCCATTAGCTTCACAAGTCCCTCAACAAAATCCCTCTTAATTCTTAACCCTTTCTTTGTGTTTCACTCCATTAATTAATTGATGATCAGAATAAAAAAAAGAAAAATTACCTAGAATAATTCGAACTATTCATGATTATCCTACAATAATCCCACATATTGATTAACCATGAATAATTCCAACTTTAAGGGGTATTTTGCTAGAGTAAACTTGGGTAACCCGATGACCTGCTATAGTAGGTAATTCACCAAATAAATAAATTAAATATTAATTTAAAATCAGATAATATTTTTTAAAATTTACATCAAAAATTCTAAATAATAAAATAAATCATAAATTTTTAATGAACAATTATTTAAAATTTTGATCGATATTTAATTTTAATTTATCTTATTTTAAAAAACAAAACTTGCTATAACAAGTAGGATTATTGTACGAAAATTATAAATAGTTTGAATTATTCTAGGTAATTTTTCCTAAAAACAATTTAGGCGTATATGTACATTTTTCTACTTTTAAACTTCATAAATTGATTTATTAGTTATTGCCTTTAAGTCCAAGTAATTTTTTCCTTTTGTATTGTTTAGTTAATGTTCTATTACTTAACAAAGAAGAATTCCACCATTTTCAAATCCCTGTAACCAGTAATATGCTCGTGGGGTTTTTTAAGTCATTATTATGGATTTTTTTTTATATGTTCAGTTGTGAATTAATTTTAGTTGTTTTTCGATTATATTTTTTTAGTATTATTGGTCAATTTGCAATTTCAATGTGTGACAATCACTGTGATAAAATTTGATTCAAATTTGCAATTTTGAAGTATTCATTAGTATTTCTTAGTAAGATGTACTTTTTAATTGATGTAAAATAAAAATTTGTATCAATAGAGTTATCTCATCAAAGACCGTAGCAAATAGATAGTATCAAGTCTTAATGAAGGCTAATTGTCACTGGAAAATGCTTTGTTGCCCGTGTACATGTCCTCCATTTGTTTTTAAAAAGAAATAAAATACAAAATATTTACGGCCCATTTGGTAGGTTGTAATAAATGGCAGTATTGAAATTGAAAACTAGTGTAATTTTTGTTGAACATTTAGTGTCTAATAATCCGAATTTAATCACTAAGTACTACTAAACTAGCGGGACAATATATAAGTCCGTAATATATAACTAAAGCTACTAAAAGTAGTGGGACAAATACGTATTAATACGTATTAATATACTAAGTCCGTAAGGCATTTATAGTAATAACAAAACGAGGAAAAGGGACAAACCAAGTCAACTTGCACTGCCTTGCTCAGCCGACTCAGCTGTCCCTAATATTGAGCTAAAGCCGAGTCGGCTTAAGTCTCTGGAAAAATCTCGTTTTGGTCAGAAGGCAATCGCCGATTCGGCGATCCTTGGGGAGGACCGACCGCCGATTCGGCGGTCTGGGCTGGACATTACCGTTGCTTTTCTTCCTGTTTTCTTTGTGTTTAAGGCCTTGGATTCTCTTCATTACACTCTTGATTTTGAGGTTACAAGAGTATAATGGTGTTATAATGCCCATGAATGACCAAGATTAATGTCATTCAATTGCATGATCATGAATGAGATCATTAAGGTGATTAATGATACTCTTGACTATAAATAGAGGTCCTTGGCTTTTGAGATGACTTGCACCTTTTCTGAAATCTCTAAGTCCTTCTCTCATTTGTCTTGTGCACTCAAAAGAGTAATTAACTTTTGTTTGTGCATTCCATTGCTTATAATTCCTAAACACATTGTTTTTAAGTTATATACCTTAAAAACTAAGGGTATATTGAAGTTGATTGTATCTCGTTGTGAATTTCTAAACTTCTAAACCCAAGTACCTTTGTGGGGGAAATGTCACAAAAGGATAGTGAGCACACGCCTTCAACTTGTATTAAGTTTCCGGGTAACGGTCGTCGTTACAAGCTAATCTTCATTATATTTTAGTATTGTAATCATCTTGTAATCTCTTTTTTGTCATCAACAAAGGAGTTTATACAAATTCCCGATTGTAATTTGTATTGCATTATTTACGTTCTTTAATAATCTTTTGTGATATCATTTCTTCATCGATGGCAACAATGAAGGATTTCACCTCTAACTTTGCTAAGTTAGAAAAGTTTGTCGGCGTCAACTTTAGACGTTGGCAAAAGAAGATGATGTTCATGCTCACTACCTTGAACGTGGCTTATGTGATTAGTTCACCTAAGCCGGATGCACCAAAGCCGGATGATCCGGAGACCGAGGTGCTTGAACAAAATCGGAAGAGGTCCAAATGGGACAATGATGACTTCATTTGCCGGGGTCACATCCTCAATGGCGTGCAAGATGCCTTGTTTGACATCTACCAATACCATGATTCCGCAAAGGAGTTGTGGGATGATTTGGAGAACAAATACATGGCGGAGGATGCTAGCTCCAAGAAATTCCTAGTAAGTAATTTCAATTCGTATAAAATGGTAGAAGATCGCCCAATTATTGATCAATTTCATGAATTACAAAGGATGCATGCTAACCTTAAATTGCATAAAGATGAAATTGATGAGGTCTTCTTAGTGTCAAGCATTATAGACAAATTGCCTCCCTCTTGGAGGGATGTTAGACATGCTCTTAAGCATAAAAGAGAGGAGATTACACTCTCCGATCTTTGACAACATATTATTGTCGAGTCTAGCATTCGGGTTCATGAGAACCGAAAGGATGAAAATCCTAATGTTGCTACTATCAACATGGTTGGGGAAGGAAAACCACCATCCCGTCCCGGAAATAAAAGGAAGAGGAATGATTCTTCCAAGGGCAAGGCTACTATTCCCAATACCTAAAAGGTATGTTGGGAGTGTGGTAAACCCGGGCACCGAAGGAAAAATTGCTTTGTTTTAAAGAACAAGCAAAAGAAGGCAAAGGGGAGTGGTCAAGCTTCAACAAGCAAAGGACCATCCACTAAAGGTAATCTTGCAATTTTGAATGAAAATTCTAGTATAAGTTTGTCATCTATGAATACTAATATTAGTGTTTTGCAGGATGATTCTTTGTCTTGGTGGATCGATTCGGGGGCATCGAGGCATGTTTGCAATTCTACACAATGGTTCAAATCCTTTAACTAGGTTGTTGATGGGGAGCATGTCTACATGGGAAACAATGCACCTATCATGGTCCAAGGCAAAGGACAAGTTGAACTATTGTTTACTTCGGGGAATCTCTTAGTTTTAAGAGATGTGTATTTTGCACCCGAAATAGGTAGAAATTTAGTCTCGGGTCCTATTTTGAATCGATTGGGCTACAAACTAGTGTTTGAAGCCGATAGGTGTATTATCTTTAAAAATAATTTGTTTACTGGTCGTGCTTATTTATGTAATAGTTTGTTTAAATTATCTTTAGATTTAAATAAGAATGCTCTTTGTAATGTTTCAAGTTTGAATGAAAGTGATGATTTACATTATTTGTGGCATGTTAGACTAGGACATGTCAATTTTGACAAAATTTCTTTTATGTCTAAGCATGATCTCATACCTATGTGTGTTAAAATGTCTAAAAATTGCAAAACGTGCATGCTAAATAAGATCACTAGTACACCCTTTAAAAGTGTTGAAAGGAAAACCGAAATTTTGAAGTTAATCCATAGTGATCTTTGTGATTTTCATAGTACACCATCTTTGGGAAATAAAAAGTATGTTATAACTTTTATAGATGATTTCTCAAAGTTTTGTTATGTATACCTTTTACATACAAAAGATGAGGCTCTTGAACACTTTAAAGTTTACAAAAATGAAGTAGAATTACATATTGGTAGTAAACTTAAAAGGTAAAGAACCGATAAAGGAGGTGAATATTATGATCCTAATTATTTTAATTCAATGGGTATTATACATGAAACAACCGCGGGTTATGCACCACAATCAAATGGTGTGGCGGAGAGGAAAAACCGTACTCTAAAAGAGATGGTTAATTCCATGTTATCCTACTCGGGTTTGAGTGATGGATTTTGGGGTGAAGCAATGTTGACGGCTTGTCACATTCTTAACATTTAGTGTCTAATAATCCGAATTTAATCACTAAGTACTACTAAAGTAGTGGGACAATATATAAGTCCGTAATATATAACTTAAGCTACTAAAAGTAGTGGGACAAATAGGTATTAATACGTATTAATATACTAAGTCCGTAAGGCATTTATAGTAATGACAAAACGAGGAAAAGGGACAAACCAAGTCAACCTGCACTGCCTTGCTCAGCCGACTCGGCTGTCCCTAATATTGAGCTAAAGCCGAGTCGGCTTAAGTCTCCGGAAAAATCTCGTTTTGGTCAGAAGGCAATCGCCGAGTCGGCGATCCTTGGGGAGGACCGACCACCGACTCGGCGGTCTGGGCTGGACATTACCGTTGCTTTTCTTCCCGTTTTCTTTGTGTTTAATGCCTTGGATTCTCTTCATTACACTCTTGATTTTGAGGTTACAAGAGTATAATGGTGTTATAATGCCCATGAATGACCAAGATTAATGTCATTCAATTGCATGATCATGAATGAGATCATTAAGGTGATTAATGTGCCATAGGCTCCTCCTTATACTCTTGAGTATAAATAGAGGTCCTTGGCTTTTGAGATGACTTGCACCTTTTCTGATATCTCTAAGTCCTTCTCTCATTTGTCTTGTGCACTCAAAAGAATAATTAACTTTTGTTTGTGCATTCCATTGCTTATAATTCCTAAACACATTGTTATTAAGTTATATACCTTAAGTACTAACGGTATATTGAAGTTGATTGTATCTCGTTGTGAATTTCCAAACTTCTAAACCCAAGTACCTTTGTGGGGGAAATATCACAAAAGGATAGTGAACACACGCCTTCAACTTGTATCAAGTTTCCGGGTAACGGTCGTCGTTACCAGCTAATCTTCATTATATTTTAGTATTGTAATCATCTTGTAATCTCTTTTTTGTCATCAACAAAGAAGTTCATACAAATTCCCTATTGTAATTTGTATTGCATTATTTACGTTCTTTAATAATTTTTGTTGAAAAATCTCTTGGCTACCTTGATGGGCACGCTTGTTCAACTTCGATCATCTCATATTTTTCATAACATTTATTCAAATGCAGTACCATTGAGAGAGGTGGTATTAGTGATAATGAAAATTTGTAAACAAAAAACTTTTTTGTGATTAAAAGGTTTTATTACCATGGGAATGACATGTAACTTTTGATGAAATTTTACACTACAAATCATTGTCATTACTACCATTTAGTACCACTGACTAAACAGACAGTTAAGGTTAAAGAATAAGCAGAAGCGGAGATATTATTCCATAAAACGAAGACAAACATTGATATTATAATATTGAAATACAAGAACATAAAAACATAATGCAAATAAAGCTAAGGAAACGAGCCTAACCTTATGGGACAACACATTACACATATATTGTTGCAGGTAATACCCTACATCAAGACCTCAATTCATCCCTAGGATGATTATTTCAGACAACATAAAATGGCATAGATACTCAGACATTAACTAAACAAACTGATCACATATATAATATTCATTCAAAACGAGGCAAGACGCTTCCTAAACCATTCCAGTAACTCTTGATTTTTGCCAAGTTGTCGAGCTTCTCATTAGCTGTAGTACCGGGTGTGTATGTGACACGAGCATAAGTATCTCCTTTAAACAAATACACTGAATTTGGATATTTATCATGATCCAAAGAAAAAGCAGCATCAAAGCCGTTTTCAAAGATAGTCCCCCTTAAAGACGTCCAGTTTTTGCTTATGGGGCTGGTGTTCAACACTTTTCCAGCACCCTCATAGTTGATACGGACATATTGAGCACCCTTAAACATGTAAACTTCGTAAGGGCGTGATGTCTCAAAAGCAGCATCTAATCCATTTACAAAAACAGTACCCTTCAAATAAGGGAATACCTCTTCAATTGGGGAAGGCCCTAGGAGGAGCTTATTTTCTGCAGTTTCCAGGCCGTAGGACCATTTGGCACAGAGGTGGCCAGAGAAGATGAATGCAACTCCTTTCTCTTGAGATGGAAAAGCACAATCGATTCCATTATCTCCAAAAACTGTGCCCTTGAGAGATGCAGAATAATCACTAACTTTTGCTGGTCCGTAAAGTATTTTGTCATCATAAGTACCTGGATTTACTTCTTCAATCAGATATTCCTTCTTCATAAATATGTAAGCTTGATTTTTGTGTCCTGATCTGAAAGCAGCTGTTACATAGATTGGGTTCGACATTTTCCTTATTTTTTAGCTAGCTAAAGATAACCTACACACATTTCAACTTTTTATTAATCAATGAATAATATCTTCACATATATACTAGCTAGGAGTATTTTATAGTAAATTAGCTAGCTGATGATACATTATTAGTGTTGCAGACTAACTTTATTTTTTATAACCACAGAATAATTTATACTTCTATATACCAGCTGAAATAATTAGTATAATTGCCCACATTGTATCAACCCCATATTCACCTTATGTCTATGTTATAGGCACTCCACACAAGTACAATATCCTGCATGTGTTTAACTACATACCTAAATTTATATAAATCATAAAATGTAAAATAATAAAATAAATATTCTTAACTTTTTTTTCAATAGTTTTGAAGAAAAATATTCGAAATTGATCGATATAAATTATATAGTATTTTGTATATATAGGACGGACATGTATGAGGTGTGTTGAATGGATATGAGCGGAATAAATGTCTATAGGTGGAGCGGGTGGATATGAAGGGTGTATAACAGCATACCTAATACCTACCCAATACTCATGAATGGGTAAACACTTCTTCACCCACAACCCACAAAATTCACAGCCATAGGCGCATTAAATGAGACGTATGTAACTCGTATAATTTTATCAGCTTGTAAATCCCTACGCTTTCAACTTAGCATTAGTTGTATAGGGTAATATAAACAAGAAATTAAAAGTTTTTAAAATTACATGTTTATAATGATAACTTAATAAAGAATAGATTACGTAACATACTCAAAAAACATAGAAGAGGAAAAAAAAGGGAGGAGGAGGAAGGTGTGGGTTTATATACCTCTTTACTTTGATACAAATAAAAAAGTGTCTTATGAGATTTGAGTAAATGATGCTGGTGAAATGCAAGCTTATTGTCTTGACAATATATAGATGATAAGCAGAGGGGTATAAGCGACAAATCATATTTATCAAGTCCCCAATTTGCCTTAAAAAATTCTAGATTTATAACATTCAATAATTGATCACTAACATATGTACAAATACAATGTGAATATTATTTATTGTAGACGACTAGTAGTTTCACGTAGTACTACAATTTATTATTTAAATAATGAATTACTCCTTTTATTCTTACTGATCTTTATTTCAGGGCAGGCAGGGTTGGCCTTAGGTTTTTAAAGGCCCGAGGCGAAAGATTATTTGTTATGTGCGATCGCATATGGCTCCGAAATATTATGGGTCTCAATATTAAATTATGTAGTATATATTAACTGTTAATACAAATTTGTTAAAAAAATATCATATTTTTTTAAATATCATTATGTAGTATATGTTTAGTGTCCCTCAACTCAAGAAAAATTTGGAGAATTTTTTGCAACGAATCGAATCGAGTGAGGTTAAAGCTAACTCTGCATGTTTTTTAGAACCAAACTTTTATTAAATATTTGATTAAGTTAGTGGAAAATATGTTGGGACCATAAGCAATATAAAAATAATAAAATAAATTTAGTAAAAGATATATAGAGAACCTAAGCATTAATAAAATATAGAAAAGAAGTTGAAAAATATTGAGTTTTCTATAATTAGTTTATTCACAGTTCAATCTGATTGTATATTTGTATGAGTCAATAAGTTAGTTATTAGATGTCTATTATAAAAAAATAAGTCAATACGTTTCAAGCTAATAAAAATATTGTTAAAATAATTTATTTTGGCTTTGAATTTATATACTTACTAAATATATGTTTTTAGGGCCGTCTCATTTATTTTTGGGACCCTGAGCAAAAGATTAAAAGGCCTCAAAAACTTAAGGCGTAATGCCTAACACACGTTTTTTTTCTTATTGTTAATATTTAAAATTAAAAATAACTTGTTTGTTTTCATATATCTTATTTTACTATATTTTAATTTATAAATTAAAAATAAAATGATAATTTTTGTTTTGATACGGCTAGAATCCCTGCCAACTAACTTGTTTGTTTTCATATATGGAGTATTATGTTGACACTAATAAGCCACATTGAATTTCCTGCACATTGAATTTCCAGCACATTTAGTGTTTTGAACTAAATATCTAATCACATAGTACTATGTGTGTTTACTATATTGTTTACTAGTACATGTGTGTTTCACGCTGAAATATAATGTGTTTCACGCTGAAAAGTCACAACTAAACTAAATCTATATATTGCCTCCTCATAATTATTTCAGCGTGATCAGGTCGGTTTCGGACGGGTGTAATTCGGTTCGTTGTAATACGAATCGATTATTTTTCGGTTGCGTGATCAGGTCGGTTTCGGACGGGTGTTCAATGGGGCAGGTCGACCCAACGGGTCAAGGGTCGGGTCACATTTTAACGGGTCATTAGTGGGTCGTGTCAATAATGGGGCGGGTTATTAACGGGCCTTGGTGTAAAGGTTCGGGCCGGGCCGGGTCGAATAATTATAAGTATTATTTGCGGAAAAAATTTTACCACTTTTTTTTAATGATACATAAGTGGGTCGACCCAACGGGCCATAAAGTATAATAAAAAAACCTATTCTATGAACTTTTTAAAAAAGGGTCAAAGTGGGTCGAATTTAAATGGGCTTGACCCGCCTTGGTCCGTTTATCATTTGACATGACCTGCCCCTCTCCGCCCCATTCAAATTTTGACCCGACCCGCCCCGACCTGGCCCGTTGAACACCTCTATTCGACTCACTCTCGAATTGGGTCGGTTAATCACGGTTCCGTTGAAGATCGGTTATTCGAGCTATCATGTTAGCATCAGTTTGGTATCGATTGAAGCTCGTATCGAGTGTCAATCGGTCTCGGGCTGTCATCGATTAATAATTGGTTCGTTTTGCCGGGTACAGATCGAGTTCGGGTTTTACTTTAAAAAAAATTCGGATACATATTACTAATTACTATCGATCAAGTCACTATCAAATTAAGTTGTTGTCATTTTTTAATTGATGATAAGATTCCCTTTACTTATCATCATCATCATCCTACCCAGTATATCCCGCTCATAGAAGAGGTTCGATGAACAAACATTCGGGATTTAAACTATACTAGGTATTTACTCCTGCTATACACATGATTATAAAACTATTTTATAAAAAAATACATAATATTAATTCAAACATTGTTTAAATTAATACAAATATAATTTTGAACAATTATATTTATAATTTTTTTCAAAACAAAAACATATCAACTAATTATAATACAAAACATCTTCAATTTATGTTAAGATTATCAAATAACCTAATATTGATATTTTTAATTAAAAATTTTTACTAACACTTAAAATAGAGTAATACTTAAAATAAAAACTACTCATATGCTTACTAAACTTGATTATCATCTTTTTTTTTTGTCATCGATTATCATCATAATAACATATATTTGATTATTATAACATACATAACTATACAACATATCAATATGAAAATAAATTAAACATCATCTTCATCAAGATCTTTTTCTTTGTTTTCATTTCATCTCCAATCAACTTTTCAAAATTTGATCTTATCAATTGATAACTGATAAGCCTTGTTCCATCTCACATCTACACCTATAAAATTTTTGAGATAAAATTGCATATTCACATAGCAATGAAACAAAAACTCATATCTTTCTCTCGTTTTATCTCATTTTTCATATTAATTTAAATAATCAACAAACTCAACTCTCAATCTATGCTTTCTTAATTATGTGGAAACTTTGAAATTCAATCATATAAATAAGACAAACTATGTATGTGACACTAAAAAAACCTTAAAGTTTTGTCTTTTCATCTTCAACATAATCAAATTTAGATCACAAAGAGTTTTATTTAAATTAATGAATTAAATTGGAGAACACTAAGAGTTTCAATATTATTAAGCATAATTGATATTTAAGAGTTAATTTCAATGCAAAAAATAAAAAAACAAAAATAACTATTGTATTAATTTGGGTGGTGTATAGGAATGACACGTGGCACAATTTTTCCTAGATTTAATTATAATATGTATATGATATCTTATTAACTATATTTTAATTTTTAAATTAAAAATAAAATGATAATTTTTGTTTTCATACGGCTAGAATCCCTGCCAAGTAACTTGTTTGTTTTCATATATAATTATGTTGACACTGAATAAGCCACATTGAATTTCCTGCATGTTGAATTTCCTGCACAATGAATTTTGTGAACTAAATATTTAATCACATAGTACTATATGTGTGTTTCACACTGAAATAAATGTGTTTCCCAGATAAAAGTCACAATTAAACTAAATCTATATATTGCCTCCTCATATATATATGTGTGACTTTTATCTGGGAAACACATTTATTTCAGCGTGAAACACACATATATATGATTGCTGGCTCCTTAATCCAGAGTTCAAAGCATTTCTATATCGTGAGTGGGGTAATCTACCTAATCTAAGCATCTCCAAGAAATTCAAAGCTCTCAAAGGGCCATTGCGAGTGTGGGGTAAGGAGAAATTTGCGGGTATGGATCAACAAATTGAAAAACTTGAAAGGGCTGTACTTGATCTACAGATATGTAGGGAGTCTAGACCATTAAGTAATGTAGAGGATGCCAGATTGAGAGCAGCCCAACACCATCTCCATGCATGGTTGATTCGTAGGGAAAGGTACTGGAGACAGAAATCTCGAACATATGGGCTAAGCATTAAGGATCACAATTCGAAGTTCTTCCATGCCTCCACTATGATCAGACGTAAACGAAATGAGATATCACAATTGATGATCAATGGGAGAATGGTATCTGGGGTGGATAACCTTAAGGGGGAGCTCTCTCGATACATAGCAGACAGATTTTCTCAAAGAAGCATCCCTGATATAGATTTTGAGCTTGGGAATCATCATCGCATCTCACCTGATCAGAATGGGTTTTTGGAAGCTCTCCCATCACGAGAAGAAGTTAAGGCAGCAGTGTGGGCATGTGGAATTGATAAGGCCCCAGGATATGATGGGTTCAACTTTAGGTATATAAGAGAGATGTGGGACATCATTCAGGAAGATATCTACAGCTACATAATTGATTTTTTTGAGCATAGGGTGAATCTTAGGGAGATAAATGTCACATGGGTAACACTCATACCGAAGGTAGCTAATCCTGGATCTATTGATGACTTGCGCCCTATTAGTATGGTAGGTGCCATATATAAGATTATTTCCAAGCTCCTTGCACTAAGGCTCAAAGATGTCATTGCCCCACTTATTGATGAGTCCCAATGTGCTTTTGTCTTGGAAAGACAGATTTTGGACGGTGTCTTGGTTGCTAATGAGGCCATTGGTTGGTTGAGGAAGAGGAAAGTCCAGGGTGCTCTCCTTAAGCTGGATTTCCAGAAGGCATATGATTCTGTGCGATGGGCTTTTCTTGAGAAAACTATGGTGAAGATGGGTTTTGGATCTAGATGGATCAGATGGATTATGCAGTGTGTAAGCTCTGCCTCACTATCAGTTCTTCTCAATGGCTCACCTCTCAAGCCGGTAAGGATGGAAAAAGGGCTACGACAAGGGGATCCATTATCGCCCTATCTCTTCATACTGGTTAGTGAAGTTCTGGTTAGTCTTTTCAAGCGAGCAGAGGAGGTGAATCTCATTGAAGGTGTCATGATTGGAAGAGATAGAATTAAATTGAAGCACCTTCAGTTTGCAGATGACACGCTCATATTCGTCCCCAGAGATAATAGAGTGGTGACTAATTACTTTCGCATTCTGGACCTTTTTGCTATTATGTCAGGTTTAAGCCTGAACTATGATAAGTCCAGTATCATATCGTGGAGTAGAGGTGATAGGGTGTGGGCGGAGTCAATAGCTAGTGAAGTTGGGTGTGGTTACAAATCGTGTCCAGTCACATACTTGGGCTTACCACTTGGAGCGAACATGAATAAATGTGCTACATGGAAACCGGTGTTATCCAAGATTGAGAATAAGCTAGCATCATGGAAGGCAAAAATACTTTCACGGGCAGGGCGCCTAACTTTAATCAAAAGTGTTCTAAATAGCCTACCAATTTATTTTATGAGCATGTTCCGAATGCCCAAGGGGGTAGCTAAGCAGATTGTGCAGATGCAACGCAAATTCTTTTGGGGGGCAAAGGCAAATGAGCAGAGGATAGTGCCATCGGTTAAATGGGATTCTATTGAGCTACCAAAAGAAATGGGTGGGTTGGGAGTTGGCAATATTCTACATAAAAACCTGGTCCTTTTGTTTAAATGGTGGTGGCGCTTCTCAGGAACAGATAATCTGCTGTGGAAACGTATCCTCATTTCTATCTATAACATCAAGGGTCTCAAAGCGTCATCGGCATCCTTGTCTAATATGAATAATGGCACTTGGGCACACCTATTATCAAATGAGGAAGATACGAAGAGAATTCGAGAGGTAGTTGAAGGTGGCATGCAAATTGTGGTGGGTAATGGCGAAACAACGAGCTTCTGGCATGACAAATGGACCTCAGAGGGGCCCCTTAAGCAGTTATTTCCTCGATTATTTCGGGCTTCTACTCAAGGCGATATGCCTATCGCACAAATGGGAGTTTGGAGAGATAACCAATGGGTATGGCAGCTTCTTTGGAGGAGACGGTTATATGATTGGGAGATTGATGATCTAGAG
>JAAKBH010001068.1:35000-47500 GCA_019776075.1 Amaranthus palmeri
AACAAGGTGAAAGTTTGATAAATAAGACGAATACTAAAAAATATCGCCCAAATTCGATCAATTTGGGACTTAACTAATAATATGACTTTCAAACTAAGTGAAAGTTTATATGATTCCATAACATGACAAATAAAGTCAATGTTTCAGGGCTTCCATAATAATAATGACTTTCATTCTGGGTGAAAGCTTAGATGACTTCATAATACGAATAATAACGTCCACATTTTGAAACTTGATTAATAATATGACTTAAACTTTTGAATAATAATAATATAACGGGTCATCTAATCCTTTGTATTAAATTCGGACATGGAAAAGTTTGGTACATGGAAAAGTTTGGCACTTTGTATTAGATTCGGACATGGAAATGTTTAAGTCCATCCTATGATTCTTTCAGGGCCGAATTGTATTAGATTCGAACCCCCTGAATGTCACTTTTAATGGGCCGAATTGTGAAGTTTGGCACTTTCAATTCCCCAATCAAAGTCCAGCGAGACATTCTTCCATATGGTGTCCAAGTACTAAAAATTTTGCTTAATGGGCCGAATCTCCATTGATTCGGACCCTCTGTCCTCTTGTTTTGGCCACTTCAAAAGAGTTTGGATATCACACAACCTGTTATCATATTTCCACATATAGGCCGAGGCCATCTCTTCACCCTATATGTGTGGGGCTAATGTTGGGGATCATAAATCCCAATTACGTAAAAAGTCCAGAATACCCTTGGTCAACAAGTCAAAGGTCAAGGTATGACAAACAAAGTCAGCATCATTAAGTCTGATTATGCATGAAGACCGTAACTGAAGCAGCAGTTAACCGGTCAAGGACGTTTCCACACATAACTTCTCTGTGTCCCGGATAACCGCCCTCCACTATGTCCCTTTCACTTCTGAAAACCACAGCGGTTATCGGCACAGAAATAACCGCTGGTACAGAAGTAACTTCCACGAACGTTCCCCTTTAAAAAGAAGAATCGTCTCCAATGATCAGGTTACGCAATCTTACTCTAAACACTTATTACATTCACCTTTTCCTAAATCTGACTTAAGCATCGGAGTGCCCTTCCGGGACATAGGCCCCCGGGTTAGCTTTCCTTGTGGTTGCAGGAACACCATACGCGGAGGTCAGATCATCTCACTTCCCTTAATTTAAAGGTACTTCCTGCTTAAAGTCTCTTCTATAAATTCGACCGTTTCATTACCGAAACATATATATATATATACACTTCCAAATAATACCTTTTAACTTTTTCATGAATACAAGGTTGGCGTCCTGGCGACTTTAACATACTACACGTTGGATTTTTCGTAATCATGTTAATACCATGCATTTTAATTTTAAATACAGCTAGAAATAGAATCCCTGTCAAAGATAAATCTTCACTACAAAAAGCGCAAAAAACAGTTGGAGTTAGTCGGTATAGAGCTATACAGACTAAATTTCAATTGTTTTGAGTAGTCGGCTAATTATGATTCAAAAACCGTTTTACTAGGAAAACTATTAGAATTTTCAGACAAATTTGTTTAGCCAGAAATTAGTCAGAAATATCCGAATGCCACTTTAATTGGAAATTGGTCCGTAAGCACTATTTCAGGTGTAATCCCAAAATAATAAAAAAAATATTTTTTTAAATTTTCCTACTACTTTTCCAACCAGCAGGTCAGTCGGGAAAAAAATGTACTCACGTCACGCCCACGTATTTTTGCATTATTACCCGTATTAGTGTAACACTGCTTTATTACTATTGTATATTATTAATTATATTACATTATAGGTAGTCGTATTAATGTATTAGTAGTCGTATTATTAGTGCATGCAATGTATATTATTAACTTAGCATACTATTAGCAATCGTATTATTATATTATTAATAAAGTAATAGTCGTATTTGTTAGAATTGCTCGATTTTACGATACAATGTCATGACTCAATTTTAAGAGCTGGTTTCGCCTTCACGATTTTATGATTTTAATAAAGTATTATTAATCCTATTAGTGTAGTATTAATATTTTATTAGTTGTATTAGTATACTATTGTTTTATAATAGTCTTACTAGTGTAGTACTAATATATTTTATTAGTTGTATTAACTATATTATTATTACTCGTAATAGTGAGTTATTAGTATATTATTAGTCATTTAGTTGTAATAATATTTAATTAGACGTATTAGTGTAGTATTAGTATATAATTAGTCATATTAATTAGAGTAGTATTATTAATTCTAGTATATTCTTAATTGGAGTGAATTAATGACGGGAAACAAAGCAATAATACACAAATAGTACGAGATTTAGTCAAACAAGTTGAACAAATTAAAACTAATCAACCGATGTATACTTTTCGAGTTTCGACAAATTAAACTAGTAAGACAAGCTAAACAAAATAAATAGAAGTAGTGCATTTTAGTCAAACAGATAAATAAAGTTAATTAATACAAACAAAAGTAAATAAATACGAATGTCTAAAAAATAAAATTACAACCAAAAGTTAATAAAACCAAGTAATTAAGTAAAGAAAAATTACAAACTAACCAAATAAAATGGTAGACAAGATATTATGCCAGACAAACTTGGAAGACAAACTTGGAAGGCAATAATTTTGCAGTATATTGTACAAAAAAGTTAAATAAAGATTTCTAACTGACATTTAGTCGGAATCCAATCAGAATTTTTTCCGATTAAATTTCAATGGGAAATTTTTAATTTAATTTTTTTCTTTTTTTATTTTTTTTCAATTCAATATGACCAAATACTGATTCATTAGCAAATAGTCGGGAATTCCAACTAACTCCTATCAGTCGGAAAATCAATCGAAATTTTAGTCGAAACTTTTTTTGTAGTGCTGCTCATCCAGTTACTAACTACCACCACAGACGAGTACGCCAACTAACTTGTTTGTTTTCATATTGTTGGAAATACTTCATATGTGAGACAAGATCCCACATCGATAAAAAAGTGGGTTGTGGATTTGCATATATACTTGGTGAGCTAATCCTCCTATTGCCATATGGTTTTGGGAAACAATGAACCTCACCGAGTGTATGTGCAAGTCCACACTCTTGACCCGTGGGTTTGTGGGCCCGAGCCCATGGGTGTCCCGTGTCCCCATGAGTGGGCCACGGGTGAAATTATGTGACGAATTGTCACGGCCTAATACATATATTATTTGTTAACTAACATGCTACATGGTATTTCCTTCAAATGCAATATCCTTCACATAAGATATATACTAGTATAAGTATCATTTCATACTATATTAGTTGTTTACTAGTACATGTGTGTTTACATATAGTAAATCACAAGATAATTCCCGTGCGATGCTCGGTTTTTCTCATTTTGATGTAAAAAACAAATAAATTGAATAGGTCTGGCTTAATATTACATTAATTTTAATAATTTCTTAATACATTTTATTAAATTCATAAAAATTGAAATTCAAACGTTTTTTGTAGTTATCATTATAATAATGATAAAGCAGTGGGTCATTGTAAATTATATCTATAATATAATTAGCATTTTAGTGAACTTTTTAAAAGTATAATTAAAAATAATATATTTAATTTGTAAATGAATGAATGTTTTTTTAAAAAAATATAAATTAATGATGATTTGTAAATTAAAAATCAAAGATAATAATTTGTGCACCGTTATTACATACTACTATTTATTACGTTGTTTTTAAATTTTAATAGTATATGTTATAATCCCAATTAAAGTTTTTAATGATGGTTAAATTAATCATCTTATAAACATCATTAACATTGAAAGTTCCTATATTCATCCTTATTCAATGACATCATCAATCTCATGAGTGTTGGAAATACTTCACATGTGAGACAAGATCCCATATCGATAAAAAAATGGGTTGTAGACTTGCATATATACTTGGTGAGCTAATCCTCTTATTGCCATATGGTTTTTGGAAACAATGAACCTCACCGAGTGTATATGCAAGTCAACGCTCTTAACTAGTGGGTTTGTGGGCTCGAGCCCACGGGGTTCCTATGTCCCCACGAGAGGGCCACGGTGAGATTATGTGACGAATTGTCACGGCCTAATATGGTATCAGAGTCGATGGTAGTTCCTGGTATGATGTGGCTCACATGTGAGGGGGGCTACTGAAAATAGTTCACATGTGAAACAAGATCCCTCATCGATAAAATAGTGGGTTGTTGACTTGCATATATAGTGGGTGTTCTAATCTTCCTATCGCCATATGGTTGTGGGAAACAATGAACCTCACCAAGTGTATATGCAAGTCAACGCTCTTAACTCGTGGGTTTGTGGGTTCGAGCCCACGGGGTTCCCGTGTCCCCACGAGTGGGCTACGGTAAGATTATGTGACGAATTGTCATGGCCTAATAATGAGAAGATGATAATTCATCAATTTTTTTGAGTTACTTATGTCAGTTGTGTTTTATTTTAGTATATAATATAAATCTGCAAGAATATTAACTACTGAAGCTGATCCTTTTACGCTATATTTCGATAGAACATTAGGATGAATGAAAAAAAATCGAAGGAAAGAAAAATGAAAAGAGATATACTCCCTCCAATTCACTTGAGTTGTCCCATTTACTTTTTCACACTTGCCGAGACAACATTTTAATCCTTAATATATCTAATTATTCTTAATCAAAAATTATAAAAAATTGATATTAATAATCCTTATATTGAGACGAATCAACCAAGATCCCACATGACTATATTTTAACTTATAGATTAAGAGTAAAATACAAATTAGGAGTGATACGTGAATAGTGCCCAAAAACAAATGGGACAACACAATTGAATTGGAGGGAATATTTTTTTAATGGATTGGAAGGAATACAAAAGATATAGAAAAAAGTTAAAATTAAATTTTTGTACTTAAAAATTATGAAAGAAAAATGAATTTAAGATCACTTAAAGGAAATTAATTATTATGGATAGAACCTAAGCAACAAGAATTATTGCATCTAACACATTATTTGAATTTGTAGGTTGCACGGAACAAAACAATCAAAGACCAATTGACTTTCTTACTAAAAAAGGACAAGTAATTAATTATGAGCAACTCTAGGTAAATAACGGTTATTTGCCAACTTGGCAAATCAGACTCATGTGGAGAGACTTAACAGGATGACATTTTAAAAATTGTGAATTACTTTTTTGTGTTTTGTTTATTTTATTAGTATATTTTTTGTGTTTTATGGTGATTTAAAAATTACGGTGATTAATTAGGATTATCTAATTAACTATATCTACAAATACAAAAGGAGAGTTTAGCAACACAAATTCATGCGATAGACGGTGCTTTTAAGAGATCCCTAAATGAGACGGCCCATTAAATAATTTTTAAAATATTATAAGTAGGCATTAATACTATAAAAAAAACATGTGGGTTTTCACTAGTAGAATTAATGTCATTTGCTACTGTACAAATGTGCTTATTTGCTACTCAATTTCAAAATTGCGACAAATAAAGGGGCATCAAATAACTTAAAGCTTTATGCTGTTACTTAAAGAACCAAAACAAAAAAAAATTATTATGTGCGAAGAGAATAAAAATTAAAAGAAGGATAAATAGAAGTATAAGGTTTTTCAACTAAGAGAAAAAAGAAGGGTGACGTGGGTGACTTGTGTTATAGTTTTTTTGCTATTGTTCAATAGAAAAACAACATAAAGTTTTTTTATTTGCTGTTACTAAAAAATAGTAGCAAAAAGATATTTTTTGTTTTGAATTGTCAAAATTAGGGATGTCAATTCAGTCCGAATCCGACCCTAGTCCGACTCAATCCAAGAAAATAATCCGATTCAAGTTCGAGGAAAACGTCATTCGACTCCGACTTTATGATCCGAGTCCGAGTTAGAGACGGGCCGGAGCTGGACCATAATAAAAATCCGACACTCCGATCGGACTCCGACCCTGAAGGGAATCTGACATTGAATTTGACTTTTACACCAATATTTTGTTTCCTTTAAAACTCTAGACGTGACTAATTCAAAATCCCACTCATACTAATTGTAATTTTTGATTTGGAAAAACTATTTGGTATTTTTATTTATATTAATCAATCAAAATCAAAAAAATCAGGTAAGGAGAAATAAAATACGCCAAATCCAAATGCGATAAAATTTTATTAAATAATTGTAGTAGTAGGACTAAATCTCTTGTTAAACTTGAATTCAAAGTACATATTTTTTTGTTAAATTATATTTCAAAAAAACATTTTGTTAATTTTGAATGCATCGAAATCATTAGTACAATAGCACAACGATACTGTTTGATAATAATCTGACTTCGCATCCGACTTTGTTGGTTATTCGAGAGTCCGAGTCAGGGCAAACATGGAGTATGCATAATCCGACTCCGAGGAGAGGTGAACTGAAAAAATGACTATTTTCCGGAGTACGTATAATCCGAGCCGAGTTCGACCCATGGCCATCCCTAGTCAAAATAGTAGCAATAATTACATTATTTGCTATGTTTTATATTTAAGTAGTAAATAAATAGCAGTAAATTAGATTTATCTACTAGTGTTTCAACGGAAAGAGACCGAGCTTTTCAACGCATTAAGGCGTCTAAAAATATGTTTTCGACGATTTGGAAATCATCTAAAAATCGAGTGTTACAAATCTTTGATGCTTTATTTTAAACGCTTATTTGCGTTGGAAAAAGTGAGAATTTCAACGCTTATTAACGTTGAAAGTCCTTTTGGCGCTAAAATATTTACAATTGTATTTGAGATACTTAAATAGGTCTAAATTACAATGATTTTAGACATTTAAAAAGCGTTTAAACACTTAAAGGCATCTAAATAACAAAATATTAGTTTCAGAAGTTATATTGAACCGGAATAATATGTTATACATAAAACCAAGTAAAAAGTCACAACACTATATTGACAGACACCTTACATTATATTGACATCATATGTTGTACATAAAATCAAGTCACAATTTTAGTAATTAATGAAAGAACATTTTGGTAATCCCTGCACATTGAATCTCCTCGTCCAGTTATTAACCACCAACTAACTTGTTTGTTTTCATATATTATATGTTCACACTATTTAGTTTTGTGAACTAAATATCTAAGAAATTACTATACGTGTGTTTACTATATTAGTTGTTTACTAGTACATATGTGTTTCACGCTCAAATAAATGTGTTTCCCAGCTGAAAAGTCATAATTTAACAAAATCTATATATTGCCTCCTCATAATTTTAAATATATATATATATATATATATATATATATATATATATATATATATATATATATATAGGGGAGGGATCCAATGAGAAGGGTATTGAAAATGAGAAGGGCAAGAACGATTCTACACCCTTGATTTCACTAACATAAAAAAATCTATGGTCACGATTGAGCCAAAAACACATAATTGTAAAAGTAACTATATTACACAGAAAGGTAACTATGACATCAATTATAAAATGTTCTTTTTTCATAACATAGTATCCTTTTCTGGATACAAGGTAACCAAAAAAATCAAACAAAAATCCTTCTCATCCTTCTCATTTTAAAATCCTTCTCATTTGATCCTACATCTATATATATATATATATATATATATATATATATATATATATATATATATATATATATATATATATATATATATATATATATATATATATATATATATTTAGGATCAAATGAGAAGGATTTTAAAATGAGAAGGATGAGAAGGATTTTGTTTGATTTTTTTTAATTACTATGTATATAAAAAAAGATACTATGTTATAAAAAAAAAACACTTTAAAATTTATGTCATAGTTACTTTTCTGCGTAACATAGTGACTTTTACAATTATGTGTTTTTGACTCAATCGTGTCCTTTGATTTTTTTGTTTTAGTGAAATCAAGGGTGTAGAATCCTTCTTACCCTTCTTATTTTCAACCCCCTTTTCATTGGATCCCTCCCCTATATATATATATATATATATATATATATATATATATATATATATATATATATATATATATATATATATATATATATATATATATATATATATATATATATAGGGGAGGGATCCAATGATAAGGGTATTGAAAATGAGAAGGGTAAGAAAGATTCTATACCCTTGATTTTACTTACATGAAAAAATCTATGGTCACGATTGAGTAAAAACCACATAATTGTAAAAGTAACTATGTTACACAGAAAGGTAACTATGACATTAATTTTAAAATGTTCTTTTTTTATAACATAGTATCCTTTTTTGAATACATAGTAACCAAACAAAACAAACAAAAATCCTTCTCATCCTTCTCATTTTAAAATCCTTCTCATTTGATCCTATATTTTTTTTTTGCGAATTTGGGATATATATTATTGAAATAAAAATACCTCCACCTGAGACTTGGGAAACCCACAACCGCCGGCATAAAAAACCCCGCGAGGGGAAAAAGCCATTGGATGAGGGGCCCAAGCAACAGGCCACCCAGAACAGCATAGGGGTGGACTATGCATCATCAAAGAAAAAGCATAACACCTAATAATTTGACAGTTGAACATGCTCAACCATCAAAAACACCAAAAGCTCCTACAGTACAACACAACACCAACAAATCCAAATACAACAACACAATACTACAACAAATCAATACAAGCTGATAAATCTTGAAGCTGGATCAACTCCTTTATAGCCAAGCAACTCCATCGCCCACGTATCAATACGAATCTTCAGAGTATTAAGGAACATTGAGATATCCATGGAGCCTCCTTCAAATTTAATTTGGTTCCTGTAATACCAAAGTGACCAAATAGTACAAGTAAAAATTAAGAACCAAAACGGTTTGCTGCAGCAGTTTGGCTTCAAGGAAGCCTAAGAAGACAAGGATGTCGAACACAAATTGTGAATGACACCCGAAATACTCTACCAATCAAGAATACTCATCCATATCTTCCAAGAGAACTCGCAGGAAAATAGAATATGCGAATTGGATTCCACAACTGCTTTGCACATTGGACACATAGCATGAGCAAGATCAATAATGCCTCTCTCAACAAGAAAGTCTCCAGTTTTCAATCTTCCAAGGCAAGCTAACCAAAGTACAATGATGGCTCTCGGAGGGGCATTAATCTTCCAAAGTGATGAGGCGTCATCCTTTGGAATGATAGGATCAAAACGGCTATAAATGGACTTCATAACACTCTTGATTGGAAAACCATCATAAGCAACACCATGCCAACAAATGCCATCAACCTTTCCCCTCTTGGGAATAATTTGTTCAATAAGAATTTTCAAACGGTTAAAATCATCTAACTCCCAATCAAAAAGTCTTCTCATCCATTTAAACTTCCAAACCCAAACTTCATGTTGCCATTCCCCCATATGACTAACAAGAGCATTCTTTTGTTCCGAAATGGAGAACAGACGAGGAAATAGCACTTTGATAATACCAGAAGGCACCCATCTATCATGCCAAAAGAGAGTAGAGTTTCCATCACCCACCTTAGCAATCAAACCTTCCTCAATAACCCCACGGATTCTGCACACCTCCGGCTCCTTACTCATCAAAGCCGCCCATAGTCCCCTTTGGATGTGCCCCAATGAATCGGATGAAGCCATTTGGCTTTTGATACTATGAATGGACATAATTATTCGCTTCCAAAGAGCAGCACCACAGTCTGAAAACCTCCACCACCATTTAAAGAGTAAGAGAAGGTTTTTTATCAAAATATTACTCACCCCTAAACCCCCTAACTCCTTTGGAAGTTCGATTGACTCCCACGCAACAGAAGGAGGCGCCAAGACGCCATCATTAGAAACTCCCCAAAAGAACTTTCTCTGCAACTTTATAATCTCATTAGCAATCGCCTTCGGCATTCTAAAGATGCTCATATAATAAATGGGAAGGCTGTTTAAGACACTCTTGATTAAGGTAAGTCTTCCAGCTCTAGATAGTGTCTTTGATTTCCAAGATTCAAGCTTGCTCTTAATTTTCAACAAAATTGGTTTCCAAGCAGAGCAATGATTCATATTATCACCAAGGGGCAAGCCTAAATAGGTAATAGGACAAGTCGCATGAATACAACAATTTTCCTCAGCAATACTCCTAGCCCAATCATGATCCGAGGCACTCCAAGAGATAATTTGTGACTTACTATAGTTTAAGCTAAGACCAGACATAATAGCAAAAACATCTAGTATGCGAAAATAATTTGTAACAACATACCTACTTTTCGGCATAAAGATAAGAGTGTCATCTGCAAATTGAAGATGCTTCAACACAATTTTCTCCTTTCCAATTTCAACCCCTTTGATGTAATTCAGCTCCTCCGCTTTCTTCAATAAGCACAATAAAGCTTCGCTCACCAAAATGAAAAGGTAAGGAGACAATGGGTCACCTTGCCTTAAGCCTCTCTCCATCTTAAAAGGTTTTAGTGGAGAACCATTGACTAAGATCGACATTGAAGCCGTGGAGACACATAGCATTATCCATCTCACCCACTTGCCACCAAAACCGAACTTCTCCATAACCATCTGAAGGAAAGACCAACGCACTGAGTCATACGCCTTCTGAAAATCAAGTTTCAATAAAGCCCCGGATATTTTGTTCTTTTTGAGCCAACCAAGTGCTTCATTCGCTATTGTAACCCCATCAAGGATTTGTCTATCTTTAACAAAAGCACATTGAGATTCGTCTATAAGCCATGGCACAACCTCCTTCAATCTAATGGACAACAATTTGGAGACGATCTTATACATTGCTCCCACCATGCTTATCGGTCGAAAATCATCAATTGACGAAGGATTTCCAACTTTGGGAATCAAACTAACCCAAGTGACATTTATAGCTCTAGCTACATCCCCACATTCCAAGAATCGAATAACAAAATCATAGATTTCCTCCTTGATATCTTCCCACATTTCCCTTATGAACTTGAAATTAAAGCCATCAAAGCCCGGAGCCTTATCAATACCACTGATAGAGGCTCGGAACCGTAGGTCGTTGATGATTTAACTAGGTCCGGTCTACTCAATTAAATTTATGTTCACCTTAAATCACCCTAATGACTAGCATTAGTGGTAAGTAAGGGGTCGGTCCACAGGGAAATGTTTTTGCGACAAAAAGAGTCTAATGACAAGAAAGATTATGGTTTTCGATTTTTAAGGTCACAACAAATTAAATTTCAAGTATCAAGATTTAGACAATATATGTAAAAGGACTAGAGTTTGGGGATAATAACTTCTTAGATTGCTAAAGGGATGGGTTGAAAATATGTTTTTAACCATGGTATGATAAGAAAGGTCTTTCTAATTTAGTTCCACAACTTCTAGGTATAGGAACTATATAATCACTAATATGGTTTAGGAGATTCGGCTTCTGGGCGTATAACTCGACCATACTAATGACACCCTAATACATGCTCTTGACCTCCAATTTATGTTAAAACAAGAAAGAATCATACAAGATAGACATGGTTCATCATCCTAAGGACGGGCTAGGCCTCAAAGGAATCCTAATAAAGTTAGCTTCCGGGCTACTCATTACTAGCATGAATTCATATTTCCCAAGCATTCAAACATTCAAGCAACATAAATTGTCCATGGATGGAGATCGAAATGGACTTCCGATTCCTTACCATGGAACTCACATATTCCTTTATGTACATATTCAAGATCAACCCATTACCCTATAAGCAAAATAATTAGCTATCTACATCCCCAAACTCTAGAAAGGAAACTACTCACTCTTATTGTTACTTAACATAAACACACGAATTATCATGATCATATTTCTAGAGCAAACAACAACAAAGAAGAAAATTAAGTTTAAAGAGACTTACTACCCTCAACTAAGGAGGGGGATGACAATCACACAAATGAAAAAGAGCCTTCAATATTCAACCCAAGAAATTACTTCAAATCAAGTGCTAAAATAAACCCACAAATTCTGGAAAATGCTTGAGAGATTACCAAAGAAAGAGTACTACAAACTACTAGTGTTTAATGATTAAGTTACAAGCCAAATGTTGAAGTTCTAAAGATTAAAGAGCTAAAGAGTGTTTTTGTGAAGTACAACTACAAATTTCTGGAATTATAAAGTACTAAGGCTTACAAATACATAAACTATAATAGAATGAAGAGAGAAAGGAGCAAGGTTCAGCTTGTGGAGCTGATGGTGTCACTACTACAAATCATCACTTGTGCCACTAATTATGCCACGGGAATTCAAAATCTGTGGCAAGTTTTGATCTTGCCACGGGAAAAATAGATTTCAAGACAATATCACAATCGTACCAAAAATTTTTACCACGGGTAGATATATACCGTGGCTAAGATACACTTGTGCCACAAATTTTGCCACGAGTAAATATATACCGTGGCTAAGATACACTTGTGCCACAAATTTTGCCACAGGTAAATATATACCATGGCAAACAAACACTTGTGCCACGGGTAAATTAATATTGTGGCAAACAAGCACTTGCGCCACAAATCTTGCTACGAGAACTTTATTGTGGCAAACAAAAACTTGTACC
>JAAKBH010001068.1:52500-56404 GCA_019776075.1 Amaranthus palmeri
GTCATGCATGAGTCTGGAAAGATACTCCATTGCAATAGCAAAAAGGTAAGGAGAAATAGGATCCCCCTGGCGAAGGCCTCTCTTAGCTGCAAACGGCTTGGTGGGAGTACCATTGATCAGGACAGAGAATGAGACAGTAGTGACACATGATTTAATCCAGCTAACAAACATAGGAGGGAAACCCATTTCGGCCATGACAGAGAAGAGGAAGTTCCAGCTGACCGAGTCATAGGCTTTTCTTAGATCCATCTTGATCATACAACGAGGACTGTTGTTCTTACGCGAGTAACCTTTGATGATCTCAGCTGCTAGGAGAATGTTGTCTGCCATTTGTCTCCCCGGAATGAAACCCGACTGAGCTTGATCAATAACTTTCCCCATCACTTTCTGAAGTCTCCCTGCAAGTATTCTAGAGATGATTTTGTATAGAACATTACAGCAAGCAATAGGCCTAAAATCTCCAACTTTATTCGCATTTGTCACCTTAGGAATGAGAGTGACAGTAGTGCAGTTTATAGGATGGAACATCTCATTCTGATCAAAGAACTCTTTAATGGCAATGGAAAGGTCTTCTTTAATTATGTCCCAAGTCTTTTTAAAGAAGCAAGCATTGAAGCCGTCTATCCCCGGGGCTTTGTTATCATTCATCCCAAAAACTGCATCTTTGATCTCCTCATCATCTATGTCCTGAATGAGCATCTGGATATTACTGTTGTCTAACTGGAGCCCTTTCCTCATTATGGTTCTATCAATCTCCTTAAGGTTCGGTGTTTCAGTGCCTTGGAGGTTCAAGTAGAAGTTGATGATTTCATCCTGGATGCCTTTAGTGGAATTAACCCAGTTACCCTCTGCCGTTTGAATCTCAGTAATACTGTTTGCAGCTCTTCTTTCCTTCACAGACGCGTGAAAGTAAGCTGAGCTTTCATCTCCTTGCTTTATCCAATTGATTCTAGCCTTTTGCAGCAAAGCCATTTCATCTATTCTCCTCCATTTGCGGATCTGAGTTGTTGCCTCTTTTTCTTTATGATGGTACTCCTCATTCATGGGATCATTTCGAAGATGAGATTGCACATGATCAAGAGTTTCTTCCCAATTTCTGATTTTATCCTCTATCCCAGCAAATTCTCGAACGTGGAGAGTTTTCAAGGCTTTCTTTACATTATTCAACTTGTGCCAGACCTTAAGCAACCCTGTACCTTTGACCTTCACATTCCATGCTTGCCTCACAATCTTGAGAAAATCCTTGTGCTCACAAAGGAAGTTAAAGAAACGGAAGGGACTATTCTTCTTCTGAAGATGGCTATCTAGCTTTAAAATGAGTGGAGTATGATCTGATGTCTGGGGGTTGGCGTAGATGACTATAGCTTGGCTATAAGTTGTCAACCATTGCAGGTTTCCAATTGCGTGATCAATTTTGGTCAGCGTACGCTGTTCCCCACATTCTTTGTTTGACCAGGAATAAAAGTGACCCCTCTCTCTCAAAGGGTGAAGATCATTATGCTCTAACCATTGTTTCATGTCATGAGTCTCATATGGAGTGACATCTGACCCGTTCTTCCTGTGCTCTTCTTTATACACTGCATTATAATCTCCCATAAACACACACGGGGAATTGGTGTCAATCTTATCAAGCTCTTGCCACAAAATTTTCCTGTCGCTCACACTATGCATCCCATAGATGAAAACCGCAAGGAAGCTTTTGTTGGTGTTGAGTGGAGTGATTTTAGTGGCAATAAATTGCTGGTGAGAACTGAGTTCCTCCGCTTTGCACCTATCCGGTCTCCAACCAACCCACACACGGCCTTTCTCGTGGTGAATATAATTATCGATCCACTTCCACTTATTGCCAAGCTTTTGTTGAATTTTAATAGCATTATGTGCCTTGATTTTAGTCTCCAACAAACCTACAATATGAACATTGTTAGTAACAAGAAAGTGTTTCACCTCCTTGATTTTAGCGGGGCTATTCATGCCCCTTACATTCCACGTCGTAATGATCATTGGCCCGAGGGAATTAAGGGGTTCCCGTCCCCATGATGAGAAACATTAGGTTCAGCATCGTTTGTTGTTCTTTCACCCTTCTGAATTGCTGCTGATTTATCTTCCAAAATACCCGATTTCTTTGGTGTACTCGCACTTGCCACTGTGTAGCTGTTCGTGTTATGAGTATAAGGTCTCCTAGCAATTTTCCTTGGTGACACATGGGACCACTGACCTTCCCCTTCTTCCCCATGAACCTGCTGATCAGATGGTTGATCCTGTACCTGCTGAATGCAATCAGTTAGATGCACACAGTCAGCTTGGACAGGTCTGCTGAGGTTCTGTGCAGCTTCAAATGAGCCTGCTGCTGACAGTTGCACGCTGCTAGTACTGCTGTGATCAGTAACATTAAGAGGTTCAATGGAAACACGTTTCTCATCTCCCTGATCTACTGTTTTTAGTTGTTCCCTAAGATCATCAATAGTTTTCATGCCCCTAACAACATTTGCTATTTTCTTAGGAATCCACACTCTACTCTCTTTCATTTGTTTCTCTTCAACTTTTTCACCTCGACTTTGTTGACTTGCCTCCTTCGACATGGAACAATCATGGCCTATTTTGTTACATTTCCTGCAAAAATATGGTCTCCATTCGGCGATGGCTTTTTGGGTAAATTCACGACCATTATTGTCACGCACTCTAATATCCTTGACAAACTCCTGCGTAATATCAACCTCCACAAGCACTCTAGCAAAAGATACTTTTGTTTGCTTCGCCGTACAATCATCTGCAAGAACTGGGACTCCAATTGCACTCACTATTCTACTTAGGGTTTCCTCACCCCAACAATGAAGGGGAAGATTTGGGAGCCTAACCCATACTGGGATAACACGCATAATTTCCTCCTTAAAATCGAAATTTGGGCTCCATTGTTTCACTACTAAGGGTGCTTTGTTTAAAAAGTAAGGTCCCCCTTTTAGCACTTCGGTAACTTCATTTGTGGAATTGAACCTAAGTATAAAAAATCCATCTTCATGGGCATGAATTGAGGGCATACTAACATAGTTCCAATGCTTACGAACGAAACCTCTAACAATGTCAACATTAACATGTCCACCAACAACATAAACAACAATAGCTCTTTCCCAAAAATTAATCAATTCATTAGCATCATTGGATTCTATATGCACAATTTGATTCCCATTCTCAATAGATGGTGGTACAAACTTAAGAGTCATACCAATAGGGGAAGAAGATTGAGATACCTTATCCCTCCATGAGGTAATGGGGGCAAATGTTCTATGTTCCTTGGCCTCTCCAAGAGCGGGAAATTCATCCAAGCTTACAGTTTCCTTTGTAATCTGCGGTGCTGCCTTATCCTCCTTTTCCGATTTGGGCGATCCTGTTTCTCTCAATTGGACTTGTTTTTTTAGGGTTTCCAATTGAGATTGTAATTTTTCAGTTCAACCCTATAATCGATTTCCTCCTCTTCTCCACTTTGATGGCTGTTAGCTAGGTTGGACTGTGGCCTGCGTCTGAGATTGGTCATCTTCATCGTCCGAATCAGTATTCTGCGCACCATAGACAGGCAATTCAATACAGCTTCTGGTCACCATCGAACTACCCACGCACCTCCTCATCACCTCGACCTCGTCCCCCTCTTCCCCTCGTTCATCTGCCCCCTCTCATGCTGTCGGAAAATATGCCTTGCCGGAAAAGTTGCTGGACAGTGGAGATTGACGGCTAAGGCGCCAGTCAGTCGTCCCTCCATCCTCTCTCTCTCTCTATATATTATATATATATATATATATATATATATATATATATATATAGTATATATATATATATATATATATATATATATATATATATATATATATAGATATATATATATATATATATATATATATATAATATATATAGA